>CAAKHC010013331.1:0-15808 GCA_901007825.1 Macroramphosus scolopax
CAGGAGACACACGGAGACATTCACACCTCCGCTGGCCATGAAGACACACACACACACTCACGTCTCTATATAGGTGTGAACACTTTTTAGTTTTGAATCCATCTGAAGATTCATAATAAACTGTGAGGCTGTGGATGTCCTCAGAACTATATAAGAGTGTGTGTCTGTAACTGTGTCTGTTTGTATGTGTGTGTGTGTGTGTGTGTGTGTGTGTGTCCCTGTGTATGTAACTCTATGTGGGTGTAACTGTGTGTGTCTCTCTTTCTGTGTGTGTGTGTGTTTAAGAGTTAAACTTGTCTGTTTTCTCAATCAGTGTCCAATTACTTAAAGCGGCCTCAGTGCGCCACCTGCTGGTTAATAAGCTGAACAGAGTTCAGGGTTTAATTCTGCTCACAACAAGTCAAAGTTGTATCTCTGATGTTGTTGAACATGAAGCCACCCAAAAATAAAAGACTTAAAAGGCCCACATATTATTTTTTTTTCGTCTCATTTTGAAACGGCAGGCGGTCAAGGTGAAAGCGGAGGCCCGTCTGGACTTGCTGAGGCAGGCAGGCATCGCCGTGGAAACGTGGCTGAAGAGCGCCATGAACCAGGTGATGGAGGAGCTAGAGAACGAACGCTGGAACAACCTCAGTACCCATGATCCTTCACTCTCCGTAAGACCCACTGAGCACACATGCGTTGATTCTTGAAAAGTAGAACAGGTGCTCTGGAATATTGCGGTCCATGTAGACGAAGTAACCTCTGGTCTACTTCTGTAGGGAACAGCAGACCTGGAGCGAGAGGACGAAGAGGAGACTGAAGACAGCGGGGAAGTGTTGGACGACAGCAGCTCCAGCCCCTCTAGCACCTTGAAGAACTACCCTCTCACCTGCAAAGTTCTCTACTCCTACAAGGTACCAGCTGGAGTCTCACTGCTGACCTGATGTTCTTCAATGCAGCACACACTTGTAGATAATGTGTGAAAGATATCAGTCTAAACTGCTGTTCTCTCATGAACAACCACTGCGTGTGAATCCTGCTTGTGTACTTGTTGCACTTGTAATTGTTTCCAAGTCTCCACATGCAAACAACTCGTCTTTGTCTTCAGGCCTCACAGCCAGATGAACTGACCATCGAGGAGCAGGAGATCTTGGAGGTCATTGATGACGGAGACATGGAGGACTGGGTCAAGGTGCTTTACATCTCCACACGTTAAAGCGACACTGTTCCAGTTCCAGCTATACTCGTTTGTTTTTCTATTATCAGAGATGATCTTTACTGTGAAGACACTTTCATACGTCATCCTCAGTGAATGTTTTCATCCTTCTTCAGGCCAGAAACCGCAGTGGACAAGTCGGCTATGTCCCAGAGAAGTACTTGCAGCTGCCTTCCTCCAACAGCCTGCTGAGCATGCTGCAGTCGCTGGCTGCGCTGGACGCTCGCTCCCACTCCTCCAGTAACTCCACTGAACCGGAAACTGAACTTCCAACCGGCTCCGTCAACGGAGACTCTAGTGGTGAGGAACAGTCGTGTCCGTCGAACCCTCCGTGTCCTGCTGTGTTTTAGTTCTGGGGTTTCTCAGCCGTCTCTTCCCTGTTGCAGTCTCATTTGCCAAAGCCCTGTACGACTACGCTGGCCAAACAGAGGATGAGCTGTCCTTCCCGGAGGGCGCCATCATCCGCATCCTGAGCAGGGAGACCCACGAGGACGACGGCTTCTGGGAGGGCGAGTTCAACGGCATCGTCGGCGTCTTCCCCGCAGTTCTGGTGGAGGATCTAACCTGTGCAGGCGAGAATGGAGATGGACAGAGAGACGGCAGTGCACAAGTACGCTGATGCTCAGAAGCTTGTAGACAAGAAAAGAATATGTTTGCTTTGTTTTTCAAGTCAAACCTAACCTCACCAATGTGTTAACATTTTGTTTTCAAGGCTTCTCCCTCCCCTTTGGCCCAGTGCGACCGATCCCCTCGCAGTCCCTTCCAGCCGGGGCCTCTCCACAGCAGCCCCCTTCAGACGCCCACAATGACATCACCTCAGTCGAGTCCCTGCAGCGCCACGGCCTCCCCCGTCGGCCGACCGCCCTCCTATCACAACGGACATCACAGGCCGCCACCGGCGCCACACAAAAGCCCCTTTCAGAGTAAGATTCACCTGAATAAGTTAAAGAGAGAAAAGGTGAGTTGTTAGGATGTTAATCTTTGTCCACTGTTCACTTCAGGTCCGGTCCAAGGCTCCCCTCAACCCCCCAAATACCCCGAGAGTGGATCTGGCACCATTCGACCGGTGAGTAAACACTCATGTCTTACATGTACTGAACATCTTTAGTTTAGTCAAAGTTCAAAGTTGAAAGAACATTTTTCTTGTAACTTAAACATTGAAAATGGAATTTCGGATGGCGGTTGAAGTGATATTCTAATTGAACTGTTGATTGGCTGATGTTTCCAGGTGCGCGCTGCTCCTCCGCCCCCGAAGCAGCACCCCCGGGGGCAGGTGAAGCGGAGGGAGGAGGTGGAGATCACGCTGGTGTGAAGGCGGCTCCCTGGTGGCGGCGGCGAAGACTCCGTACAAACCAGCTTGCACTCGGTGGCTCAGTGCCTCTAAACACACACCCAAAGGAAACCTGAGGAAAGTTCAACCCCCCTGAAGACGCCTGGAGGCCACGAGAGGTCCAAACTCTTCCTCTTGACCTTTCACAGCTCCTCGTCTGGATCGTGTGCGGTGGAAGATCAACGTGACGTCTCTCTCTCTCCTCTCTCCTTCCTCTCTCTCTCTCGTTTCCTCTCCTTTGTTGTCATTTCCAAACTTCTTCTTCGTCTCCTCTTTCAATTCGATAAATAAGAACACTATTATAATTTTTTATGAAAAGAGAAGATTTATCTTCCAGTCCTTGTTTTTCTACCGGGACGTAAGTAAGGGACAGAATATCTGCTCGGAGCAACTTCTATCAGTCACTGTCCATCACAGTGTGAGGTGATCACCAGCTGCAGGGTGACATCACACTTGGTGACACATGGAATAATGATGATGACAGAACAACATGGCATTTAGAGAGAATCTCATGACTCGATGTTAAATAAGCGGAGCTCAACTCAGATTGACGATTTGGAAAAAGGGGGAGATGTAAAGTATGGCTCCGAACAGTAGTTAACACATTGTATCTAATTTGTTTTGGGCATCTTGCCGTCAGGATGGGATGTCGGGAAACCATCGCGGACAAGAAATAATCCCAACACATAAACCCCCTGAACCTGAAGTAATATGAGCTTTATATTAAAGTCACATGTGTGAGAGCGGCATCGATCAAATTCTCTGCAGGAAGCCTGGACATGTTGAACTGTTCCTTTAACATATAATACCAGTATTTTCTAACCTGGTTCCTGTTTCACATCTTTTTCGGTCTAAATTGATAAAAGGGACCTCAATAATTGGAATTGGTCCATGTATGCATGTTTATGCATCGATATCAGAAGTGATCAGTAATAGTGATGTCGTCCACATCGCTGCACCGTGTAGTCCACCAGTTACGACTCACTTTATCACTTATTACGAGGCTCTTTCTCACATTTCCAGACTGTCGTTGAGCTGACGAGAGTTCATGCCGGCTCGCAACAACGAGGCGGCTGCAACACAAACCAAACGTCTGGCTGTCTTCGATCAAACCGCCGGCGCAGGCGAGGCTGGTCCTCTCCTCCCGACACGCGTAGCTGAGCACGATTTCATAAACAAAAGGGGAAAGTGGCAATTTTAGTTGAGTGTTGGTGAAGCCAGTTGAAGACGTTGTCTGATCAGAACAATGGATCCCTCGCCTCGTTCTACGATTCGTTCATTAAAAGGTTCCCTGCTTCTTATGTTAGTTGTTTTTAAGAACATTTAAGGGAGAAACATATTCAGTTTTTTTTTTTCTTGTTGTAAAATTAAGATGTAGAACTGTTTATTACCTGTAAAGGTTGTTGAGGTGACAGTTTACGTGGAGGTAATGTGCAGTTTCGACTTTATTCTTAAGGAGGAAACCATCCTGAGCTGCTGGCTGTCTGGTTTATTAATCTATACTGTCATAGTGAAGCACTTTTCCATGTCTTCTTATTCCTTCTCAGTATTGATCTGTTTGTTTGTTTGTTTGTTGTTTACCAGCTATATTGGTATGAATACTTTTATCGACTCTTGTGTTATTTAGCCTTTAAATAGCCGTTGTAGCTTCCTTTGATTGAGATGTGACCTGTTGAAATAGTTTACAGAGAGCCTGCAGATGGATATCTGGACATTTATTAGCACAGCTTATCTTCCTTTTATTTTTATTTTTAGAATTAGGATAAAAACCTATTAAACGTTTAGTTCAATTCAATCAGAGGAAAAAGAGACCCGTCTCTGTCAGCCACGTCGCTGTGTTCTCGTTGATCTCCTTGAGATCTGAATGACATCAAACTTATTTTTGAAGTTTGCGTTTACCCTGTTGTATTGAAACAAAGTCGTCAGACTGAAGTCTCTCTTTTTTCTTCCCGAATAGAGAAGTTGTTGACCAGCTACTGGTCATTCAAACGTCGGTCTGAGATTCCGTGACAAACTGCCCACATTTCACAATGAAAGCTTTTGCAGAGGTAGTTGAGCGTCATATTTACACACCAGTGGATGTTTAACAGTATTTATTGTGTACAAATAAATGTGAAATAAAAGATAGCTTAAAGTCGAGCGTGTGTTTTGCTTCTTGCTGCAGTTGATGGATGTGCACAGTTTCGACACTGCAAGCCTGTTGTCACATCCACTGATCGAGGGGGAAAATTCTCATGCTCGTCCAGGATCTGATTTTAAGAGGCAGGAGCAGAGTTTATGACATCACAAATAGCTGTGTGAGCCGATCCTGGTATAATATTCAGCGTACACAAGGATGATGTGGAAACTTGAAGCCAGTATCATGTATGACATCAGACTGTGTTGCAGCTGTTGGAAGTGGAGCTAGTTTGAACTTCAAATATGGTCCGGCTTTCAGTCCAGTGGTTTCCAATTTATTCAAACGGTCACAAAATAAATCTCAAGCTTCAAGATGCAATACCTGAAAGTGCACTTAATCACATTACTTCAATTGGTTTATACCTGGAAGTATTAACAGCAAAATTATGTATTTTTCTGTTTTCATAGATCAGCAGATGCACAAATTCAAGAAGTATTTAAAAACATTAAATAGAGCTAAATTAAAAGATGAAATACTGTGGGTTTGCTTTATCTATTAAAGTGGATGTTGAATAAACATTCTGATCCTAAAATGTTTATCCTCTGAGTAAAGAGATGTTACTGGAGTACTGTTAACTTGGCAAAGACATAGATACACTACAAATATATACAAGAAAGCAATCTGCCAAATATCTGATAACGCGGCTGTTGTTAGCTTTATTTTGTTATTAGCGGAAGTCATATATCTCAATTCGGCTGACTTGACACTGGTGTGGAAAAGATGGCTGCTTCGGCGGCAACGGCGAGTTCTTCGCCAGGTTTGTGTCCAAATTACGCCGTGATTTGCTCCTTCCTGGAACGGTACGGAGCGTTGTTGGACTTACCGGAGCTCACATTTCCTCAGCTGGAGCATTACCTTCTGGACACATCCTCAGGTAGGGCAGAAAAACAGTCAGCTGCCAGCGGGCAGGAGGAGAGACTTCACCGTTAATCATAATGGTACCGTGCTAGCAGGCTAGCAGCTACGTTAGCTAGTGCAGTGTTATTGTGTGGTTTTCTATCCTTCTTGTTTACTTAAATACACATTTAGTGTGTCTTTGAGCTGCCGTTTGAGGTGGAAAATGTATCTATGCACAATTTAGTGATTACTCAAGTGTGAACCCACCGAATTATCCGCGGTTTTGTCTCACTTTTAAGCTTTTGAATTGGGCTTAATTTTTTCCAAGCAGCATTTATCTGTCGATGTAACGCGACTCGTATTTAACACAACAGACCCAAATGTGCGGTGGTAATAATGTTTACTGAGCAGTGAAGAGGATGATAGTTAACACAACACGTCGTGGATGTTGTTGATGTTTCTAAAAAGATGTCACCGACTCACACGAGCATGGAAATTTGCACTTTAATCACAGTTAAAACATTTAGCCATGTAGTGGTTCGCTCAGCTTTTCCTCGCATTTTCCGGTGCAACCTTTCAAAATAATCGATATTCTGTTTTCTGTTGACCATCTCCTATAATAAATATTGCGCATTTAAGTGTCAGCTCTGTGTTGATTAGATATTTAATACATTTTTGCGTTTTTTCCACACATTTATATATGTGTGTTGCTTGTTCCCTAGTTATTATGAGTTTATTAAATCAATGTCGCTCTACTTCCGGTTGTTCAATATCTTGTGGCTAACTTGACTACTATGTGTATTCGCTGTACGCATGCGCGCCCCGTCTGAAGTCTTCTGGGTCCTATAATATTGGCTTCATATTGATATCCGCTCCTTTAAATGAGCTCATGTGTTGTCAGCATGTCAACATCATTTTATTTTGGTTAATTATGTAATTTAGATTGTTGATCCTCCAACAGCACTTATTTAACTGGTAAAGGTGAAGAGAAACCTGACAATCTTTACTCACACACATAAATAAGGAAAACTAAGTTTGTTATAAAGAGACAGAAGAAAGATGGTATGACGTGCAGCACAGGACCCGGGCTCGATCGGACTGTTAACTTCTGAAGCTTACATCCATAGTGGAGGTCATATGAGTGCCTGAGCCAAAAACCCTGACCCAGGCTTTTTTCATTTGGGCTTCTATTCTATATAATAACTGTCATATATTCCCGGAGTTGCCCATGAGAGCTTCAGTGTGCATGATACTGGTGCTTGTCACTACCATAGATGTGAGGCTTGCATGCTCGCCTTCCAAAACAATTATTAAAAAAAAGGCTTTTCTGATGCTCAGGGTTGTGGCTGGTTGGGATTAGCAACATAACAGAACTTGAATAATGACTAATCTCTCTGGTTGAGGTTTGCACATCTGTGCTTGAGTCGGCTTGATTCACTGGATATTGAAATGTGAGGTTTCTTCCCTGTTGCCTTGCAACATCTTCTACAACCGTTGCCTGGATGAGTCAAGATTTCCAAATAGTCACTCATTTAAATAAACCAATAGTTTGTGCGACGATCGTCCCTCCTAATTGTTGTTACCACCGGGGAATGCGTGATGGAGTAACCACCTCCTCTGTTCAATCTTCTCTCAGTCCCAAAGCTCTTGGTTGATCTTCACATCAAGCTGCTGAGGAAGATCGGCAAGTCTGTGTCAGCAGACAGATGGGAGAAATACCTCGTAAAGGTAAACGGTTAACCATGTTTTTTTTATCTTTATTACAACTGTGCAACCTGCGATTTCTGTGACATTTGGAAGCAAAAACAGCTGATGGGATTTCTTGTTTCTGATTTTTGTTGCAGGTGTGCCAAGAGTTCAACACAACATGGGCATGGGAACTCGAAGAAAAAGGATACAAGGAGTTGACGATGGAGAGCAAGACGGGGATCCTTAAAGTAAAACTTTGGTTCTTCATCGTTTCCCGATTAGTTTCCTCTCGTTGTTTTAAAGCTTTAATTTGAACATTAACATACGTTCTTCTGGGGTTTCCTATGAGAAATCAGAATCTGATCTGTGACCAGAGAAACAAGTTCATATGTCACATAAATAACGGGGATGTATGTTGGACATCTTATACACGTGTTGTATCAGCTGTGTTGTGCCTTTTTTCTCTCTAGTATCTGTGTGAGTGTCAGTTTGATGACAACCTGAAGTTCAAAACCGCCATCAATGAGGAGGAGCCTGATAAAATGCGTCTGCAGCCGATTGGCCGCGACAAAGACGGCCAGATGTACTGGTATCACCTGGACCAGGAGGACAACGTCCGCGTCTACCTGGAGGAACAGGACGACATAGACGGCTCGTCATGGAAGTGCATAGTCAGGTCAGCAGAAGGGTTATTTTAATAGAAAAGGTTCTGGTGAATGGGGATGCTCAGGACTTATATTCATCTTCTTTCTTCCCTGTAGAGATAGAAATGACTTAGCTGAGGTGTTGGCACTGCTGAAGACCCAGATCGACCCCGCGCTCCTGAAGAAGGACATCAAACCTGAGGGCGAGGAGGGTCAAGAAAAAACAGGTAACAAACAGACCAACATGTGATTTACAGAAGTTCTTCCAGCTAGTGACAACAGTCGGGAGATGCACAGGTCTTCATTTCATCTTGTACTTTTAAATTTGTAATCCAGGTGAAGTAAAAAAGGACGACGACACATCTGATGAAGACAGCGACGACTCCAAGAAGGCCGCCCGCCCAAAGACGGAGAGCAATGGAACAACTGCGAAGGAAGCCGACTTGAAATCAGAAACTTCTGAGGTCAAATCGTCGCTGAACGGCATCTCTGAAGGCCAAGCTGAAGAAGAACTACATTCAGAGAAGCCTGCTGTCGATCACAGTGTCACTGCAAAAGCCCAGAATATCAAAGAAGAGCCCATGGAGGTGTCCGACACCACACCGAGCACAGCGGCTGACCCAGCTCCCAACTCTGAGACACAACCAGTGAAGGCCGAGAAAGGAGAGGAGGCCAAGAGGAGCAGTACCGAGGAGAGTCAACAGGGGATGAAGAAGGACCAGCAGGTGATGGAGAAGGACCAGCAGGCGACGCAGAACGACCAGCAGGCGACGAAGAACGACCAGCAGACTCAGCAGGCGTCGAAGAACGACCAGCAGGCGTCGAAGAACGACCAGCAGGCGTCGAAGAACGACCAGCAGGCGTCGAAGAACGACCAGCAGGCGACGAAGACCGACCAGCAGACGACGAAGAACGACCAGCAGGCGACGAAGACCGACCAGCAGACTCAGCAGGCGACGAAGCGAGACCAGCAGGCGACGAAGAGAGACCAGCAGGCTCAGCATGCGATGAAGAACGACGAGCAGGCCAAAATCCCCCTGAAAAAAAGAGGAATGAAATTCAGCGAAGACTTTGAGAAAAGCAGCAGCATCATCCTGCCGACTGCGTCTGTTTCTCAGATCAAGGAGGCTCCTAAAGCTGACGCACCTCCTGAACAGACGAAGAGGGCGCAGGGTGTAAATGATCAGGTGAACGGGGAAGTTCAGCCTGCGTCAGACAAAAGTCTCCAGAGTCATCAGAGCGAGATTCGGATGGACACGGCTCCGGAGAAACAGACGAGCCAACCTGCTGCGGTCAAACCTGCAGAAACCGGAGAAAAGGAGGCACCGTCCACAGAAAAGGACACGACGTCCACAGAGAAGGACACGACGTCCACAGAGAAGGACACGACGTCCACAGAGAAGGAGGCACCGTCAACAAAGAAGGAGGCACCGTCAACAAAGGAGGAGGCACCGTCAACAGAAAAGGAGACACCGTCCACAGAAAAGGACACAACGTCCACAGAAAAGGACGCGGCGTCCACAGAGAAGGAGACACCGTCAACAAAGAAGGAGGCACCGTCAACAGAGAAGGAGACACCGTCCACCGAAAACGACACAACATCCACAGAAAAGGATGCGACGTCCACACAGAAGGAGGCACCAGAAAAGGAGGCACCGTCAACAGAAAAGAACGGAGTGACAGATGAGAAGATGGAAGCTTGCAGTGCTGAGGAGGTAACGGAGGCGGACAAGGAGGAAGTGAAAATGCAGGGAGACAAAGAAGAAACAGAAAAAAAGGAGGCACACAAGTGTCCCCCAACAGGGCCTCCACCACCAGGGCCTCCCCCAGCAGGGCCTCCCCCACCAGGGTGTCCCCCACCAGGGCCTCTGCCATCAGGGTGTCCCCCACCGGGGCCTCCCCCACCAGGGTGTCCCCCACCAGGGCCTCCCCCACCAGGGTGTCCCCCACCGGGGCCTCCCCCACCAGGGTGTCCCCCACCGGGGCCTCCCCCACCAGGGTGTCCCCCACCAGGGCCTCCCCCACCAGGGTGTCCTCCACCAGGGCCTCCTCCACCAGGGTGTCCCCCACCAGGGTCTCCCCCGCCAGGGCCTCCCCAACCAGGGTGTCCCCCACCAGGGTGTCCCCCACCTTCCACAAAAACCCTTAAAGAGTCGTCCAATCAGGAAGAGGATGTTAAAATAAAAGAACCTGCAGCAGACAAGACGGTCACACTGAAGGAAACAGATGAAGAGAAAGTTAATTTAAATCATGACATCACATCTGAAGAAGAAAAATCTAAAGATTCAGGAAAAGCCGACCGTGTAGAAACGTTAGAATCAAGTCCGACTGAAGGAACGAAGTCGACAGAAACGAGCGAAGTTAAAGAAACGAGGACGGCCGAGAGCGACAGAGAGAAGTCGGATAAGTCCGAGCTGGAAGAGAAGCTGGCGGACATTAAAGCAACAGAGACACCAGACAAAGATCCTGCTGAGAGGTCTGACGCAGCTGAAGACGCTGTGTCATCATCTGTCGATAAAAAGACAGAAACCAGAGACGTCACGCCAAGTTCTGCTGTCAGCAACAAGACGGATGAGAAGGCAGGAGAAACGTCCAGGAAAGAGAGTTCAGGATCAGCTGCAGTAGGAAACGTTGACAAACCTTCAAGTGAAAAATCAGAAGAAACTTCCACTCGAGACCGTTCGGAGTCTTCGGAATCAGAACCCATGGAGAGAGACGCAGAGACGACTCCCACCGTGGAGGAGACGACGACGACTCCCACCGTGGAGGAGATGGAGGAGACCACTCCCACCGCGAAGGAGACCACTCCCACCGCGAAGGAGACGACTCCCAGAGTGGAGAAGACGACTCCCACCGCGGCGGGGACGACTCCCACCGCGGCGGGGACGACTCCCACCGCGGAGGGGACGACTCCCACCGCCAAGGACACGACGGAGAACGAACACGCAGCCTCCACAACTGACATCAAACAGAAGGACAAACCTGAACACACTAAAAAAGCTGTAGCCTCTGATGACGATAAGATTCATGGGAAGGCGAGTGACTCCACACCCGGTTCGATGGAGGAAGAGGCAGCAGACGTTAATCCCACGAAGCTACGAGAAGATGACAAAACTGATGTGAACGCAGTTGCACATAAAACGACGGAGGAAGCATCTGAAAGGAAAGATAAACCATCCAGCACTGAGGAGGAGAAGACCGCCTCTCAAGAAACAGACAGAAGCACTGACAGGCCGGACACGAGGCAGGTGGAGGTGAAGGAGTCTGAAGAGACGAACCAAATGGAGGATCTGTCGACGGAAAGTAAAAAGGATGCGGAGAAAGAGAAACTCACAAACGCTGGTGAGGAACTCTCGTGTCAGGATAAAGAAGGTAAAGAGGAAACAACGAAAGAACCTTCAAACACTGAAACACACAAGAAACATCCTGGCGAAGAGAGAAAAACCAAAACGGAGGAACCTCGGCTCCAAAACACGACCAAAGAACCTGATGGAGAATCTGCAGGTGCAGCAGAGGAATCGAACAAAGAACCGGACACGGACAAGCCGACCGACGAGGAAAGTAAAAGCAAAAGTGAAGGAGAAGAAACCGAAACAAAGCAACAGGTGGCAAACGGCGACGGAGCTTCAGTGGACGTTAAGGAGAGGTCTGCTCGTCGTAGAATCAAACCCCCGGCCCACCGAAGAAAAGCTAAACTTCAGAGGGAGGAGAGGGCGGACTCCGAGTCGGACTCCAACACCGGGGGGAGATCCCTGCGGAGGTCACCGAGGATCTCCAGACCGACGGCGAAGGCGGTGGAGATCCACGACAAGAAGGTGGAGAAATCTCAAGGGGCTCTGCCAGCCGAGAAGGAGAAAGACAATGAGGAGGAGGAGGAAGAAGAAGAAGAAGAGGAGGAGGAGGAGGAGAAGGCTCTTCAAAGGAAGCCAAGAGAGAAGAAGGCCGATGAGGAGGATCAACCAAAACCAAAGGTAAGATCTCTCACAGGGCGCCGATATTTCACTTCCTGTTTCATCGGGTTGAGTTTAACTTTGACTTCCTTTCAGGGGAGGAAGAGACGGAAGCTTCGGTGGTCCAACACCCGAACGCGCCGTAAAAAGAAAGACTCCGAGGACGACGAGGAAAACAGCGAAGAGCAATCCAGCGAGGACGAGGAGAGCGAGGACGACAGCGACGAGGACTACAAGGTCGAGCGGGGCCGGAAGAGGCGGAACCGGCACCAAGAAAGGCGAAGCTCGGACTCTTCGACGTCCTCGGACGATGACCTGCCTCCCAATGACGACCCCTGCAAACATTGTGGTCTTCCAAACCAACCTGAGCTGGTGGGTACACGGCGCCAGAGAGGTTCATCACAGACAAGCTGATATTTACCGATTACTATTGAGTATGAATAATATTATTGATAAGAAGCAGCTGGACTGAAGTTACTGTGGACTGAACATCTCGAGTTTCTGCTGATTCCTGGAGGCTCCGGAGAAGCTCCTCCTCCGTCCCTCTGCTGTTTAGTTTTCACACTTGTAATTGAAACAGTGTTTATTTCACACATTTGCTTCACCAGCAAAACAGTCCCAAGTTGTTTTACAGGAAGAGAAAGTGGACGGAGGAGACGGAAGGGACAGAATACATGAAGACAAATAAATGTTTAACTCGTTGACCTGACAGTTAAATGTTCTGAATGCAGCTTTGATTGTCACCTCTGATTGGCGTCTCCACACCAGCAGCAGCACCAGCAGCAGCAGAGGCTCATGGGTATTATTGTCTTTAGAGCGGGAGGAGACCAGGAGACCTTCAGGGAGCGTTTCAGGTGTGATAGAATTAAAGAGACTCTAACATCTGTCAACATCTTCTTTTCTAGATCTTACTGTGTGACTCGTGTGACAGCGGCTACCACACGGCCTGTCTGCGACCGCCTCTCATGATCATCCCCGATGGAGAATGGTTCTGCCCGCCCTGCCAACATGTACGTACCAGTCAGAGCGCCACAGACAAAATCTGGATTCAAAGGCTACTTGAGATAAATAATAAGATGCGTGTATTTAAGTGAAAGCAGCTGATGACGAACGTCTTCTGCCATGTTTGTTTATATCTCAAGTCGTGTTTCTGTGAGATCTCTCGTCTGTGGAATCACCACTGATGATGTCAACATCTGTAAAGATCCTCTAGTGTTCGTCAAAATAACTGAGAACACAAAGGGGGCGTGGTCTCCTCGAGCCTTCGTTGTAGTCAGAGGAAACGTCGTACATGGATGGAACCTGTGAATCATGTTTCATTAGTCGCCATGTCTCCCCTGGACAGAAACAACTCTGTGATAAACTAGAAGAGCAGCTCCTGAACCTGGACGCCTCCCTGAAGAAGAAGGAGCGAGCTGAGAGAAGGTGAGACATCTTTCGCCTCCGCTGTTAATTTAAAATGTGTTCGTATTCGAAACGCTGACTTGTTTTAGGCATCGAATCACTGAAATCAGTTAGTTCTGTTAGACCTCCTTAAATTATTAATCAGGTTTTACGGCGTCTCCTTTGCTCTTCGTGTCTCCTTCATCAGTTAATGTTCTTATTATTCTGTCCTGTTCATTAACTACAATCACAGCTTTTATTGTGAAATTTCAAAGATGTTGATCTGACGTGTTGAAGTTTTTCTTGTGTTGTTTCCTCCTCCAGGAAAGAGCGTCTCATCTATGTTGGAATCAGCCTGGAGAACATCATCACGCCCACAGTAAGTCCTCGTGTTGTTGTGCTCTCATGAACGCAGCGAGGGAAACGTTGACCCGCGTTCGTAACGTGATCGTTTACCACCCGCAGACGGAGGCCGTGGAAGAGAAGCCAGAAATTATAATCAAAGAGAAGAAAGAGCCGAAGCGAAGTAAGAGTTGGGGACGAAGGTCCACGAGGACCAAGAAGAACATCAGCTACAGGTACGGCCACTTCTTAATGTTTAATCGTGATTCTGTTGTTCGAGTCCGCTGTAGTTTCTTTGTAGGACAACTGCTCATGTCTGTTTGATTCACACAGATTTGATGAGTTCGATGAGGCCATCGAGGAGGCCATCGAGGAAGACGTCAAAGAAGCCGAGGGAGGAGGTAGGGAGACCCGAGGTCTGACTGCTGGATTAATGTCTCCTAGCTGGGAGTTTGGAAGATCAATCATCACCAACTTAACTGTATATCTTTGTTTGCTCAGTGTGAACAGAAACTGAAGTGTAGAATCAGATGGAGGTTTCTCGGTCATGATGCTGTGACGTCACCATGGCAACAACTCTCGTCGCTTGGCCAAGAGATATTCGGACACATAATCCTGCCTGAGAACAGTTTTTTATCTATACTCTGTGTGACTGTTTCCAGGAGCCGGTCGGGGTAAAGACATGGCCAACATCACCGGACTCCGGGGGAAGGACATGTCCGTCATCCTCCAGGCAGACGAGGGGAAGGAGAACGGCGGCCCGCCGCCGTCCGTCGCTGCTCAGCGCAGGAAAAAACGCCGGCGACTCAACGACCTGGACAGCGACAGCACTGTGGAGGAGGAGGAGAGCGAGGAAGAGTTTCGCCTCAGTGAAAGGTAGAAACCAAGAGTTCCACTGGTGCCTGAATACTGAGCTCCCTTAACGCTGCAATAGATTCCAGTTCAGGTCGGCCCTCACTGGGTCAAAGGTCATTTGAACTTTGTATATGTACGTGTGAGTCCCCCAACAGTTGAATATGTATATTTCTTCGTGTCCTTGGATTCAGCTCAGAGGAAGAATTCGTTGTATCCGAGAACGAGACCGCGGTAGAATCGGAGGCGGAATCCAACGACAGCAACAGCAGCGGGAAGCGGCGTACGTCGCACCCGCGGAGCAGGAAGCCGCCGAAACGGAGACGGAGCTCCCGAAAGAGGCGGAGACCCAAAGGGTACTCAGACGATGAGGAGGAGGAGGAGACAGACGAGGATGAAGAAGACGAGCTCGGTACGTAGATTAAAACCAGTCAGTGTCTCGTCATGGATTAACAATCTCTACTTTTCTAATAAGACTTGTCCTGACAGGCAGCATCTCTTTTCTTGTTAAATGGACATTCTTCTCCTTCTTCACCTTCTTCTTCTTCTAATTCTTCATTCTTCTCCTTCACCGTCCTTCTGCTTCATCTCCTTCTAATTCTTCTCCTTCATCTCTTTCTTCATCTTCTTCTCCTTCCTCTTCATCTCCTCATGACCACAATTAAATTTCCAGATTTCCAATAGCTGCTGAACATGATCAACATCTTTGAAGCGTCTGGTTTTGGTTTGACATCTCACCTTGTCTCTGTGTCCAGTGACCGAAGGCTCCAGCGAGTACAGCGACAGCGATCTGGACATGAGTCGACGGCGGTCCCGGCGGAGTCATAAGAAGCAGGTGAACTACCACGAGACGTCGGAGTCCGACGGCTCTCAGGCGGAAACCAACCGGGACAGAAAGAAGCCCAGACTTCTCCCAGACAGCTCAAGTAGTGAAGGTCAGTCAGAAAGACACAGAACACCTGAAGGACAGATTGTTGTTCGCCATCTGGACCTTTTATCTTCAGTCCACACTGCTAATGTCCATCGATTGTCTTCCTGTTTATCCATCACACTTTCCTCTGTTATCTTCTGCTCATTTTTATTCATAAACACATGCAGGCTGTTGATGAAGCCGTCCAGGCAGCTTTTAACACATTTAGGAAAGATTCTTCTCATTTCATACGAATGTTAGAAGAGTTAGAAGTTAACAAAGCTGAAGCTGAAGGAGCTGCAAACACCTCAAACATCTCCCTCTCTCTCTCTCTCTCTGTCTGTCTCTCTCTCTCTCTCTCTCTCTCTCTCTCTCTCTCTCTCTCTCTCTCTGTCTCTCTCTCTCCCTCTCTCTCTCTCTGTCTCTCTCTCTCTCTCTCTCTCTCTCTCTCTCTGTCTCTCTCTCTCTCTCTCTCTCTCTCTCTCTCTCTCTCC
>CAAKHC010013332.1:0-11895 GCA_901007825.1 Macroramphosus scolopax
CAACTTTCGTGCACGCTGGGTGCAACTTAACCGGTGCTTCACGTGTTGACATGTAAACACGCACGGTTCTTATATAAGCTCGTGTTTATACGCCTGCTTGTTTCATTTGTTCTGCGCTGCAGGATTCTTGTGCCGCCTGCAGAAAACAAGAAGAAGCCTCTGCCAGGAATAGATTAACTGTACTGCACCCGTGATGTATTGTACTATAGCACAGTGGCACTCCAGGTACAGTTACTGAAGTATTAGCATGCTATGCTACTTAGCTACTTCGTTTCAGCCGCAAATACAAAATATGGACTTTTTTTTTTTTGCATTAAATGAGTGTGAAGTTTTGTCCTCTTATCAGGTTTCAGATGTTCGCAGTTCCACCAGAGAGATGATTTCCTTCCCCGGAATTAGTTTTCAAATTAAAAACTTTTTAAAGCCCAAAGAGATAAAATATTTTTCTTTTTTTTTCAAAAACACAACGATGAGAAGAAAGACCCTGATAATTTAATCAAAAGTATGAAAGAAGAACAGAAAGTCTAACAGGATGAAGTTCAAGCTGTTTCCCTGAGGAGCAACAGGTACAACTAAACGCCGCATCAGCAATACAAATGTGAGCTAATGAACAGACGTCAGTTAGTTTGATTTTCTCTGCAAGACTCTTAAGTCCGCCGACTCTATTCATCACCAGAAGGAAGCAGCCCGGCGTCGCGATCGATCCGATGAGTAAAGCCACCTTCACGTGGTGAGAGCTCCGCTCAGCCTCGTGAAGGATCTGGGGGATAATGGCGCAGGATGTATAGCTGTCATTTGAAAAAGGGATGGCAGCGGCCGAGGCAATTACGACGGCGCGCTACACAAATGGTTGTTCTTTCCGATAGGTTGGCGCCGCGGCTCTTCTCTCTCTCTCCCGATCGGAAAATAATGGCTCGGCCACCACGGAGCTTTTTAATCATGTGTGGGCTGCTTAATGATTAACCAGTCCAGACTAAAGTCATGCTCAAGCTGTGCGTCGTCTCTTCAGGTCCCCTGTAAAAACGGTATTTTCTTAAGGGCGAACTATGGAATTGGATTTTATATAATATAACAACAGTTATTATCCTTAGAAAATATCAAATCAATATTAAAAAAGTAGTTCCTCATCACACTTTGTTTATCGTGCGTACGATATTAGCTACGTCTTCTTGGTATTCAAGTCCCTCGATTGGACCGTAGCGGCTCTGCAAGAGAGTAAACATCGAAGCCGCTGTCGCGTCGTAGCTCCGTGACGATTCACCTTTTTTAATGTTGAGCTCCTCATGCACGACCTCCGGTTGCGGCGAAGCCTTTCACACATGGGCGGCACCGAGCGAGGAAGCAAAGGTCAACAACGGTGCTTTCTTTAATTTCGGAGGTATAGATGGAGGGGATCCACGCCTGCACACATGCACATTGGGTATGCTTTTTTTTAGGACCTGTGCGGCAGTCGAAGAGAATCAAATCAGCAGCTCAGAGATCAGAAGGAGGTGAGACGAAAGGAATTGGTTCCTCTCGTGTCTTTAGATGCATTCTTAGCAGGAGAAGATGTATACCGTACGATATCTGCATGACTTGTGTGTCCATCCCTGTCGTCAGTGTTATTTCCGAGGTCACCGCACTTCAGAATATGCGGCAGGAGAAAAGCTTTAGGTCGGTTTCCACTGCTTTGTTACCATGGAGACGCTCTCCTTATATTAAAATGTCGTGTCTAGGACAGAGGGCTTTACTGAACCTTCCTCTTCATGTCATATAGACGTTGTGTACTGAGCAAGCAAATTAAATCGGCTATACAGCTGCGGATGGATTCAGGGGGGGGGGGGGGTCCGTGGGTCTATAATGGGGACTGAGTGTGAGGCGAGGACGACTTGGCTCGGGATCAGAGTCCTGCACCCGTAATGGATGGATGCACCCCGAGGGGTAATCACGGCAGACACAGAAACGAGTCCCATCAATACTGCATATGAAAACGGCCTCACACTAAGAACTTCAAGGAAGAACTTCATGCTTCGAAAGTCCAATCCCGCAGTAGCTTCTGGTTGTTTACTCTGCTTTATCGTAGTTGTTTGTTTTGCACCCCAGACGCATCCTTTCTAGAGGCTCTGTCATTTAGGAGATACACAGCATGGCCAATTACTTGGGCCCTCTTGGTGATGTCGGGAGCGTAACATCAAATATCGGGAGTCTTTTGACAGATTATCATGAGGGACCACCGGGCGCCGATGTTTCAAGCCGCGGCGGAGGAATAAAATAATCCTCTGCACGCACGCGCTCCGCATCAACAATGCAATTGTGATACTTCTTCCCAATTAATTAAGGAGAGAAGATCTTAATTTGCAGAAGGACCACATCTAATATGCAAATGCAGTAACACATTTAAATGATAATTGCTTTCTTCTACACATACGGCCGGGTTTAATGGAAATAAGTCTGTTACAATTAGCCCGGCTGTCACTGGCTTATTGCATGTACTGACTGATAAGTGACAAGTAATTGCCGAAAAGAAATGTCCCTGTAGTTTGCAGGTAATTACGGAGCACCTAGTTTGTCCAACAGTTGGCAAAGCTATGGCAGGTTGCAAATGAGGAGCTGCTTTGTCCTTCGTCATTGATTCCTGCAGCTTGTGCACTGATGCATCATGGGTAGTAGCAGAGTTAAGGGTAGTTGAAGCAGTGGTAAGTCTGTGTAGCCGGTGCATTTGACTAACCGGCTGTTGCTAAGCAATCCTCGCCGCCGACCTCACCTCCGCGCGTTCACCTCCTCATGTCAGTCATCCGGTAGAGAACACAGCTGCAGAAACGGCGGCGCCGCGGAAAAAAAAAAAAAAAAAAAAAAAAGAGATGAAATCATGTCAAGAGATGATTTCCCGGGGATCCGTGCACCGCTTACACTCGGAAAAAAGTGGGAGCACGTCCCGAGATAATACTCCGAACATATAGAGCTTAAAGATAACATCTGCAGGAGAAGTAGAGCGCCCAATTATAAGTAAGTTGGAAGGATTCCGACTGCAGTTTCACACAGTTCGACTAATTAACGTCACTTATAAAAAAAAAAAAAAAAAAGTCCGCCGTATTTTTTTTTTTTTTTTTTTTGAAAGGTAATTATATCGTTTTACGATTCACTGACCAGTTGTCACCGCTGAGTTTAAATTAGTTTTCGCCCGCGTAATTGAGCCTCGGCGTATCCGGGCGAAAATGTAGGGAGATGAAAAGAACTGATCCCAGAGATAGTTCAAAAGTATTAGACATTAGGCAAAGGATGATTTGCCCCGGGGGGGGAAAGAGAGGAGCGAGTTGAAAGGAAAGTTGGCCTCTGTTGAAGTGAAGATACAACGATTTAGGTTTTTCAAGCACGGCGGATGATATGTATTTTACTTTTCATAAAGAGAGGAGAAAAAAAAAAGTGTCGCCACAACAAGCCGCCTTTGTCTGTTTCTAGTCTTTTCATCATACTGCTGCTCAACTTGTCTGATCCGGGAGGATTTTCTCAGGATAACGTCAGACTGCTTTGATGTTTTTTTAGGAAGGGAAATGAGAGGGCTGATCCCTCCAACCTTGTCTCTGGTAGGAGTGAGACACGTCCTCTAAATAAGCAAAGGATTCCTACAAAAACCTTAATGCCTGGCGGTGGTGAAGTTAGACTCACGTTGGGATAAAGGACAAATGTAGTTATTGGTTTTATTGTGACTTTAATGTCGACTTTCAAGGAGGAAGAGGAAACACACCGGCTGCTTGTGATCAGCTACGGAGCTCCTCGTGATCGGGCACCGACCGACTGCTTCAGCCTTACATCACCGGCAGATCTCCTAGGAACAAGCTTCAGTCACTGGACCTTAATAAGGGTTTAACACTAACTTCAGGTTTAGTCTCCTAAACTTTGGAACTCTATCCCATCCGTGGAAAGTTTTAAAAATAAGTCAGTTACTTACGTCCAGGGTCAAACCCACACTAAATCGTACCATGTGATGGACATTTAGTCAAAACAAGACAATTATGGTGTTGGTAGGTTTCGTCAATGTGCTTCTGCAGGCCTTAAAATACACCTAGAGAAGGGTAGGGGAGACCAGGGGAAGTTGGAACGCCTTCCTCCAATCAGAAACCAGCTAGAGTGAGGACCTCATCCTGCTCATGCTCAGGTAGATTATAACAAAAGAGAAATACAAGGAACTTTTCCGTCAGATGTATTTTCGGATACTTTCCTGAGGTAATATATCAGTAGATCAGTGTTGAAACAACCCCTGTTCTCTAAGCTTCAAACTGCAAGTTTGCACGAGGTGAAAACTTCCCTGACGTAGAAAAACCCTACATCACATTCATTTATATTCCAGATGGGGATGATACACTGCCGGGTTGCTGGTAGGAAAACCGAGCGAAGGTTTCGAGTAATGAGGTGAAAGATCAGAACATCTCCGACTGTTTCTTCTGCTTCCTTCACACGGTCAGCCGCTGCAAACGTGGCGGGAACGGGTCTAATTTCGTCCCTCAGTTATGTGAACTTCTTTTATTTTTCACATGCAGAGATTTTTCCCTCCAACTGGTTCCTGCAGGAGGTTCGTTGGACTGCCACCTCCACGGTAGCATACGGAGCCGGCTTTCAGCTCTGTCGTGCTAGGTGGGGGGGGGGCCTCCCATCAGCCGATGTCATACCCCCATTACCGCCTGAGCATCGGCTGTCGACATGTCAACAGGACTCGGAGAAGGAGCCACTCACCGAAGTGCTTTTCGCACTTTTGTTCTACTTCTTTTCATTTATCAAGTCACACTCCCCGCCAGAGCCCGATATGGGAAGATTGAAGGCCTTTGTGAACCTGTGACAGTGTCTGTCACTGGATCGCATCACGTCCCCTTACTTGAACTACTTCTAAAGGTGGAGTAATACCTTGGGAGCCTTAATGTTACAGCTGAGTGAGCTTCTACCGAAAGGGGAAAGTCAAACGACTTTCCCAGGGAGACACGGATACCCACATATTAAAGAACAGCACATTCCAGTCCGTCCATATGCTGTTTGTTGCTTCTTCTGTTTTTTGAGGAGTGGATTTCTTCTCATTTCTTTGACCTGCTCGAATTATACCCCAAGTGAGAGAAGCTTAATTGCCATTTGATGAGCTTGAGAAAGGAAGCTGCCGTGTTACAAGTTCAAAATTGGTTATCGGCTTCTCGTGTCGCCGCGGTAATTTGGTGTTGGCGGCGTTCAATGTTTCAGCCCAAATTGTTCTGTCGCGAGTGAATAAGGGAGGTAAGAAGAAGAAAAAAAAAGGAGCTGGCACTGAAGGTCTCTGGAACCGGTTTCAGCAAAGTTAATTTATAACTGCACAGCTGCTTGTCCCATCACATCAATACAATACAACACAGAGCAGTGATACGAAGGACTTCAATGCATATTTTCCCTGTTAACTCAGCTTTGCTACATAAGCACACCCGGTGTTACCGAAAGCTTTGCAGGAGACTTTCCAGAGTGTAAAGTAATTTCTAGGTAGATTCGACTATTGCTGGATGCAACCCGGAGAAACCCTGCAGGGCGCTGACGTCGGCCATTACATCAGCCTTTGTGGTCATCTCCAAGAGTGGGTGACGCCTTCGAACCCTGTGAACACAATTAACACAGGCACTCAACGCTCTACAGGCTTGTATCAGACCATAAGAATGTCCGAGGACGTAACAGATGGACGGTATCAATCTCTGACGCTCCCTCGTTCTCGCCGGTGTGCCGCATCCCTGCCAACATTCAGTGCTTTCGTCTGTAATAAAAAGGTCACCCGAAGCATCGCCCGCAATGACGGCAGATAACTCAAAGGGCGGCGCGGATGACGCCGGCGGAATCACATCGTTCGATCACGGAAACCATAATGTCTGAAAAGACGTCCCCTGGCACCTCGTTGGTTGATGGCGCTGCTCGACCTTCGGTGTACGTGCAGGGTTATTGAGGTGGTTAGTCTTGTCGTTATTGTTGTTCCTCTGTTTGGTATCAGTATCATCATAGTACATCGGATACGTCAACACAGACCCTGCCACAGGAAGTGAGCGCCAATTTGACATAGTGGCCAAATCGTGCAATTACAACTTTGGCCTCTTGTCACTTGATGCTCAGTTACTGAAGTTTTACCCAAAGACTTTTCCTTTTTTTCTAGCTACCTTAACTTGCCCGTACAAATATGTTGGAACTGAGCCCACATTGCTGCCCACAGATCAATTGACCTCCGTGTTCTTCCGTTTGAATTCCACTCATTGAAAAGTCGACTCAGCTTTGGGTTTGGAGGTATTTCAAAAAAGATGACGCCCCGACAAACGTCATGAATACTTGTTTGATAGTCAAGCAAAGCTCGTAAAACAATTGGGGTAAGTGGCACTGTTATTGATTCGCTTTCACGCTTACGCTCGACCGGTAAACGCCACCGCATTGATTAATGGAAGTTCCCCCCCGTCTGGGGTGAGAAGTCAACAGAATTTATGTGATATTTACTTCCACTGACGCAGACGACCGCTGCATTTATTGCTCCTGAGAGAACCTGGAACTTGGCTTTAGTAGCGCCGCCTCCTTCGGATATGACAGGCAATACGTACCTCAAACGAATGGCCACGTCCTAATATGATCTCACTCTACATCATAACAACAAGCGATGCCCTCACATTTTAACACTCTTCAGAAGTTGAAGCTACACTTTCCAAAGCATGCTGATATCTGATATTCCAACTCGCCTTTCATCTCCCTTGTTTGTCTGGAAGCATCGTACGAGAGGCGGTGTCAGCACAGTTTCACCACAACGTTCCATTAGTAAACACTTTCTAGTACACGGTTAAATATTCTCTCAGCATGCAAAGCAGTCGGGGGGGCTGTATATTGCTTACGCATTCACATGTGTTGCCTCTATTTATGTGCGATGTGCCGTCCAAAAAACAAATTTTGTCTGATGTGCATTTATCCGCCCTGCTACAAGAGGAGATTGTGCAACGCTCCTGCAACATTATAAATTCAAATGTCACAGTTTGCAAGCTGCACTCTAATTATAAATCATGTTCAGGCTCTTAAACTAATGGCCAGATGCATAATGTTGTTTTTTTTTTTTTTTTTAATTTGGACTAAATCGAAAATGAAGAGGCGTAAACTCTGCGTTTTGTGCTCAAAAATTGCCGTTTTCCAATTCATCAAGTGAGTTCCACTCAAGCGGGGCTTTGCATTGGACGCCTTTCATGCTGTCGGTTCGTGACCGCTGACTTGCATACCCTGCTATTAGGCCTCCCGAGACGGTTCCCACTCTAAACGTTCACTTCTTGTGTTAACATGCGGCTGAAAGGGACGTGATTCCAGAGCCACGGCTCTCCAGATACCAAACAGAGTGCACAGCTCTAATTAAGCCATGACACAGCTATTCTGTAATTATTGTCAACGGAGAAAAAAAAAAAAAAAAACAGTCGATCCTGTCCCCGCCATTGCGGGGCATCGTTTTAATTGCCGGCTGTCACGTAGGGTAATGAATAGATATGTGTTGTTGTCGGCTAATGCACTGTTCATCAATCATACATGGAGCTGATTAAGAGTCATACATTATGTAATAATGTAAGGGGCATTAGTGAACCTGAGGGCCACCGGCTTCAGAACAGTGAGGCAGAAAGGTGCAAAAAATGTTATTATATCCGCAGTCGTAGTGATTAATATTAATGTCAGTAGTATTAATACCCTTGGGGGAGGGGTAATTCTGCAGGAGCTAATAGTACCAGCCGTTTCCTGGTAACATAAGGAAGGTAAAGGACAAATGGATTTAAATTGCAAATTTAAGAGAGTTCGCACACGTGGAGGTCTTTCAATGGAACAGGTCAAACATAAACGCAGCACCGTCTGCTCGTGGTCGTCCTTGGGAGCGACTGAACAGAATAAGGCCCCATTGTTGGCATACAAGTAAAATCTTATATTTGAGTAGAGTTCTTTTGACCCGCAAGACTCTCCAGCAATCTAAGTTATTTCTCCTTGAGACCCACTCAGATAAAGAACGTGTAGTACAGCAATCCCCTCAGCCCTGGATCTGTCAAAGTACCTAAAGTACCTAGGAGATCGGTATCTTTGAATTTTCTCTTTCAATATCAAACCGTTATCTAAGCTTCATCTCACCTGAGGTCTGACCCACTGTGTCGGTGTTATAATGGCATATTAAAAAGGAAAGTTTTATCTTTATTAAACTGGATTCATGCAGATAGACAGAGGGGAATGGCTCAGACTGTATATATATATATGCAGAAAATCACGTTAGCATCCCTTCAATTTAAAGGGATAGAATGTGAGGATGCTAACCAGCTAGCCCCACACTGCTCTTCACCTGACGGAAAATTGGAACAATACAGGAGACCTCGTCTAACCACCTGACAGAGTCTCTACCCAAAGCTTGTGGTCATGAGATGAGTTGTGGAACATACAATTCTCTTGTAAATTTCACCCTCTAACTCATGCTAAGGAAGTTAGCATTCGTTAGTGAAATATTTGAAGCGCTAGCTCGTTAAGATCGGCTACAAATGACACCTTTAAAGTCCTGCTTTCTACAATACTGAACCATTCACCATCTATTACAAATCGTGTGCACTATAACAGGTTGTGATATCGATGACAGGCATGTGCATTCATGCGGTGAAATCCAATTTTTTCATGTTCCGTCTGCAAACTGATCTAAGAGACAGGTGGATAATATAACGTCTAGCCAGCCCAGATATTGTCACAATGGGGATGCAAACTCTGGTAATGCTATGAGCCCGGCTTTGTTTCTGAAAGCGAATGACATTCAGATGTAGCAACTTTGAAAGTAAAGAAAGAGAAGCAACGTCTTTGATACCCTCACTTTGGACAAATCCAGTTGAGTCCCAAAATCCTTTTCTAACTCTCGGTCGGCCAGCCCTATGGGTGCCATTTAAAAAAAAACCTTTTCAAGATTGTCCCTCTAATCCTCCCATCCTGTCGTATTACTGCGGCTGGTTTGAGGGGAAGTTGTTGGTTTGTTGACTGTTGTTTGTGTCCAACCCGGGAGTGCTTTACAGAACTTATATCTTGAAATAAATGTTTCCAAATTATCAAAAAATGTTCTTAAGACACATCCCCGCACACACATGTACATACCAACACCATAGACATGTGTTTCTTGTATATATATAGAGAGAGCGATGGAAGCTATGTGGGCTAACCAAAGGTGAGCCAAGTCATGACATCGCCCTCTGGTGGCTGGTTGCAGGATAGCTCATAAGTCCATATTAAAAATGCCGTGATTGACAGCTGCCTTGATTGAAATCCCGGCAGAAGATGGAATGTTAACTTTTCATTTCAAACCATCGGCTCTTTGTCCTCTTTTGTTTTGGCTTAATCTCCCGGTGGGAGCAGGCGGCAGTGTTGTCCAGGTTTTATATACAGTCCATGCTGCAAACTGGGACAACACACCGGGTCATGCGTGGTTACTACACAGCACGGCACAGTTATTATTTCCTCTACAACCAAAGCGCAGCGTGGTTTTATTGTAATGTGAGATGGGATCCATCCATCTGTTCTCTTTTATCCCCGGCCCAAATTTTTATTTTGTCCAAAGGGGAACAGCACTCACAGGGAAGTGGGACAACAGTTATCACAACCCTGCTGAGCACACCGGCCGCTACAATCCCTCTTTTGTCGGAAGCGCCGCTCACTCGCCGAGACCTTTTATTCATGCATGTTTTCCTTTCTTACTTTTGTGCAACTTTGCTTTCATTTTCTCAATCATTTAAAGGTGTTCTTCCCAGGGACTGTGTCAGTGGCCTTTCGCTAATGCCCTGACCCACCTCCTCCTCCATATTGATTTGTGCTGGCTCAGAGTCTTAACTGGGATACTCTCCCTGACTCCATGTGCTTGTACTCCACCGTCTTACTTCCCTGCTTCTCCATCCCCACACTGAACTACTAATGAATGGGACATAATTGCATTGTATTCTGTTTAATCTAATTAAGCTCGTGCAGTTAATTGCAGTTCATTTAACCGTATTTAATTTAGTCTGCAGCGACGTGTCATAACTACCGCTGGATTAGCAAAAAGTAGAATGGTGTCGGCTCATGATAATGCAAATTAAATATACACATTGATATGTTTCACTTACTGAATCCCTTAGTTTGAATCTGGGGATGAATTTCCATCCTCCTCTGCAATGCTGCACATCTATATTGTATGGTTTCAAAGCTACGGGTCAGCGAGTCTTGATTTCACTCGGCAGAGCATGAAATACATTCAAAAACTGTGGTACATGTCATCCCACTCTTGCTCAACTCAGTGTGTACAGTCTGCTTTCTTTTATAGTGCAAACAAAGGCCACTCAGCATCTCTGTATGGTGTCATTTAATGTCTTAAAACAGCAGCTTTGTATCTCGAAGGCGATTTGTAATTATCACGTTTGTTAATGAACATGAAAATAGAAAAAAAAGCTCAATAAATGTATTTAACTTTCACGCTACCAGCAGCTACTCGGGGCGACTCCTCACGTCGCTCCTAAAAATGAAGCCAGTGAGGTTTGTGTTATATCTGGAGGCGGCGGAGCGCAGCATCGTTTGAATCCCCCTTTAAAAAACAAGCAGACACGGCTTAACTGCAACTTTTTAGTGAAAGAAAAATAAAAAAGTGCACTTTTTCCTTCTTTGGCTCGGGGTTTTGTTTGTTGCTGACAAAGGCTGCGGTCGTTGTTATTTTTTTTTTAAAAGCTGAATCCTAACAGGCAAACAAACAGGAAAGTGTTGTCGTGAAGAAAAAACAAAGTTTACACGTTTCATAATCGCTATGGGTGTTTTTCGTGTGTTTACGTCCTGAACCACCAAGTCGACCACAATCCGTGTGACCGCCAATAATATCGGTCTATACCAGCTTACTGCGCTTACTTTTGCTGAGGAACGCCAAATGTGGTCATGCCGGAACCTTCCTCCAAGCCAGCTGAGGTGACATCTTGCTAATCGAACCAGCAAAATCAATATAGCATAAAAGTACGCTAACATTAGCCCAAATATTTGCCTTTTTGCAAACTACCATCAATTGTGCAAAAATGTTGAGTCACTACAAGTACAGTAGAATATTCTGGAAGATGAGTAAAGCACATAAGACAGAAGCTCTCTGCTGTTGAATATTGCATAAGAAGACTGTGTTGGTTTAGCCTGTAATTCAACCCACAAAATAATTGGATTAGTTATGAAAAGTCAGTGGAAATGTAAATACTTTTCCACTGACTTCACTACGTCAAGCGTATCACGGAAAGGTGTAGCTGACAGTCGTAAACAGGCAAAGTGGCTTTATGTTTGAAATGTCCCCTCCCTGTTCCCGTAATTTGTACTTCTAAACAAGATCGCCTTAGAAAATACCCGCTGAATGACAGCGAACACGCCAAAATCAGAGCTTTTCTTCCGGTTTAGCGGTGTGGTCCTTTAGTGAATGACGGGGAAACACAAGTCTGTCTGCTTAGTGAGTAAAGAGAAAATGCAATTTAGCTGTTTAGCGCCTAAAAAAAAGAGCCGCAAATCCCTGGTAAGTATCCCAATGAGCAAACGTGTGGGTGTCCTCGAGCTTTTGTGCGACTTTCTATCACCACATGTAAGGCGGAATCAAAAGATAGTAAGCTACAATCTGCGAGCTCCATCTTAATTTTATGTAATTTATTTGCATTGATAAGGCTCTCCGTCCCCCCTTAGTTCAAAGTACGGCTTGTTTCCTTCCTCCCCTCTTTTGATGCAGGGAGTCTTTCCAAATCTCCATCTCTCCTCCTCCACTCGTCCTCCACCTCCGTCATCTCTGCAGCCGCTCACCCCCGTCCTGTCGTCTCTCGGCGTCTCCCTCTCCCGACTTCCACAAGTCGCCTCCCTTGTTTTCCTCCCTGCCAGAGTTTATTTCATTTTCCTTCCCTCCATGTTTCTCTTTCC
>CAAKHC010013333.1:0-32873 GCA_901007825.1 Macroramphosus scolopax
CTGGTCCAAACCCGGGGTCCTTTTTCAGGCCAAGGACCCCCAACTGATGGAGGGACGGAGCAGGGACCCCCTTCTATATATATTGTAGTATATGTTCTGCCATGTATACACACAGCTACCCTGTTAATGTGGCTTCAATACTGAGCTATTGAAATGATACACAGGTTCATATATTCATGTTTTTATTTTAAACATGTGAAAGGTTACAGGGGGGCCGAGCCATTTCTAAACATACATCTGGCATACAACACTGAGCTATTCAAATAATTCACAGATTTATGTTAATGTGTATTTAAAGACATTTAAATTTGTGGAAAATAAATCGGTTGAAAAAAAAAAAATTGTCTAATCAACCAAAGATTGTGTGACCCTCTGCAGTTCCTCCGTGGACCCCCTAGTGGTCACGGACCCCCTGTTGAAGACCTCTGGTCTCAAGGTTAGAGAAGTGAGCTCGGTACCAAAAAGTTTGCCAGTTTGATCACCTGAACATTTCTTTTCCCTCTCTTGAGCAAGGCACCGACCCCAAACTGATCCCCAAGTGGCCGCCCACACATTAATACAGTATAATTAAATACAAGATATATATAAAAAAGGTATATGATGAAGTGTCAAGAGACAGAGATGATCAAAGTGTTTCAGTGTCTAATTTACAACAAAATACTAGGATAAGATGTCCAACGAACGTGAGCAGAGTTCAAAGAATTAACAAAGCCTCCTTGTTGAGAAGGTAATGGAGATGATTCACCCGCAGCCGGTTATAATGTCGGCATCAATCACAGTCGGCCGCCATCGATCGCAGACGTCCCCGTCCAACACAAGCGCAGCCAGAGCGCTTTAGCGTTTGCTTTTCCATGTTCCATTGTTCATTATGAACACACTTTGTGCCAGAAGTCTCTCCAGTCTCTTGTGTTTTGATACATTACAGAAGGCTGTTTAACTTCCACACACGTTCGCCAGAAAGTCTACAGAATCGTTTTCACTCCAGATCGAGAGCAGCCGGCGTCATTAGAGATGCATGAAACCCTTCATTGTCCTCTACAAGAAGGACCGGCCCCGTACTTCACATTATATCATTAGAAATAAGGTTCTCACAATCCAGAACATGTTTTATCATTTTGATTTCACGTTGTTGTTCGAGCTTCACACAAACAAAGATGATGGACTCAGAGGAACACGTTTGTGTTTCACTTGACTCTTTCTTTCTGTTCCACTTTCCTGGTTTCCTCAAGCCCAGAAAGTGGCAACGTCTTTAGGAAGGGCACTTGGGCACTCGGGCACTTGGACTTCCTCATGGAGTTCCACAGCTGGAAGGAGACTCCATCTCCTTACTGCTAACATCTTCTGACAGCTTATCACGAACCTCTTTGTCAGCCTGAAGCTCTGGAAAGAGGATCTGGCTGATGCATGTGCTGCTTTCAGCTCCTCCACGTGTCCTTCTTGAGGGCGTCTGTCTGGTTGGCTGCAGGCTGCAGAGCTTCCTTATCATCCCTCAGAGTCCGGATCAAGAGCTGGTCATTGTTCACCTCGTCAGCATGAGTCTCAAGCTGCTCTTCAGGAGTTTGACACGTTTTTTCTGACTTCATCTTGTGAAACTCGGATCTTCTGCAGTTCTTCATTGAGGAGAGCGTTTTCTGTTGCCCAGCCTCAGGCTCAGCTGCAGACTTCTGGCTGATTGCATGTGCTGCTTTCAGCTCCTCCACCTCTTTACGAGGAGACTCAACCTCCTCACTCTCGGAGAGCTTGCTGCTGTGAAACTGTGAGGTTCTCTGGTTCCTTGGTGTGAGGCCCGTCTTTGTTTTTCTGCAGGTCAGCTGTGAGCTTCTCCTGGCTGATTAGTTGAGCCTCGTTCACCTCCTGCTGTGGTTCCTGCCTCTTCCCCTTCCTTTTCTTCTGCTTGACAACATTGGTATCAATCATATCATCCATGAGCCCAGACTGCTGAACCTGTTGACCATGGGAACATCCTCCTGGTCACTTTCTTTAACCAGAACAAAGGATCAGGGGTTATGAAAGTGGTTCCTCCTCAGGGGAGAGAAGGAGTTGGGTTGAATACATCAACAAAGTCCCTGTTGGCTGCACCAGATGCATTTAAATTAATAAAACTGTACTTGAAGAGCAAGCAGGGCCAACTTTCCACATGCAAATGCTCCAAATTGTAATGAATTTCATTTTCAGTTAACTTTAGAATTCAACGTCTACTCTAACAACACGTTTGTCCCACTGCTGTTTACTGTCACTAAACACAACCAAACCACCGCAGACTCACTGCATTTCTAATTCCGTCAAGAAAACAGAGAATGAACTTTGCTTGAACTCTACCGGTTCAGTGTTTCTTGAGTAGGACAACATGCAGCCTCGTCGTCTTACTGGCACGGATGTCGTTCTCAGAGAGAGAGAGAGAGAGAGAGAGAGAGAGAGAGAGAGAGAGAGAGAGAGAGAATGTTGCAATATTGATGCAGTATGTGAAAACAAGAAGGACCTTTTAAGACATTCTGTAAATGTAATGCAAGTTGTGTTTGTGCTTTCTGCAAAAACAAATCAAACGTAACCATAAAATCCAATAAATCCTCCGGGGTCATTGTCTCCCGTCTGTGTCTTCTGCTTGTCGTATGTAAAGGGGACAATACAGAGGCCACATGCATGTGCAGAGAGGAAGCCCGGAGCCAGAGAGAAGAGTCGCCACTGAGGTGACCTGCCAGGTCCTTTGGTTAATCTCACAGCTGTTGCCGGGTCCATCTAGTTCAGGACTCTTTCTCTCAGGGAGCTGACAACTTGAGGTCGGAATATTAGGAACAATAAATGAATTAAAGGACAAATAATTCACAGATATTGAAACAAGCCCGAACAGTCAGCCGAGGGCTCGTATGAAAACACGGCAACGATCTCGCTGTATTTGAGAATCTAATGTTACAAACGTTCTGTTCAGCTCAGACGTGTTGAGAAGCTCATTAATCATCAACCTGCGGTCAGGACATGCTGTGTGAGAGATTGTAGTGTGAACGGCGGGGAGGAACCTCAGTGTGCATCCGATCAGCTGTCATATGTCCATGTGTAAAAATGTCCTTCGTTATGAATGACTTGACATGATGTCGCAGTGTGACGACGTACAACCACGGCAGGACTTGACCAGCAGGGGGCGCACCGCCGACGGCCACCACGAGGCAGATGGCTCAACATCTGTGTCAGGTTGCCCCTGCTGTAAAATAATGATCCATTCCCGGGCCTGAGACTCTGCAACTTTGTCCTCCGGAGCGACAACAAACCTTTTTCCTTTTCTTTTTCAACATTCATATATTCTGCTCTGAAATCTTAAACAAAGAGCATTTACAGTAGCCACTCAAGCAGCCGGGGATACCTTAACATAAAGGTCCCTTTCCTTTCCTGTTTAATGGAAATGTATGATGCTGAGGTGCAGCGGGGTGTTTTCCATGAGCACCAGTGGGACCGCAGTGAAAAGGGCATTCTGACACGCCAACCACACAGTCCTAAACGGGTGTTATCCTGGGCCATAAATCACCCTGGTCATTAAACGGCACCCCAGACACCCCTTCGTGCCCTTTCTCATCGCAGCGGTGGCTCTTCATCTTTATTCAATTGGGGAGATTAATGACCCGGGGCACGTCACCCAGGTTGACATTCTGTAACGGGCGACATGACAGAGAATGTCACAGTGTGAGGAGGACAGGATGTGAAGGGACGAGCGAGTGGTGCTGATCCATCCCGGACACGCGGTGAGAAGCAGCGCAGAGGGAGCTCTATTTACATTAAAGGATTCAACAACCAGGCACGAGGCAGCAGCTCAGAGGAGACTTCCCACAGTCACATTTGTTGTTTCGATTTTAATAAGAGATTTTCTTTGTTGTTTTTAATCATAAAATAGCCTAAATATAAAGCGAATTTCTAATAATTTGTTTTGGTTAAAGTAAAGCTCAAATCAGGTTCCACATCCCAGGAACATGATCTTCACACACGTTATCGAGCATGTGAAGTGTTATTGAAAATACAGCTGTTGACAGACGTTTATTAAACTAAACCGCCACATCCCGAGCTGCTAACTGTAAACCCCGGTCAGATATTCGGTCTGTTGAGAGCCCAGACAACACTGATCCCACAATGCTTCCCTTACAATGGAAAAGGGAAATGAACTGGGGATCTGCCAGAGTTTCATCCATCAAACGATGGCCCACATCTGAGTACAAGCCCCGGATAGAAGCTTTGAAGGTTCTTTTCTCCACTTAAATCTAAAAGAAACGTGACTATCGATATGAACATGTGAAGAGAAGCAAGTGGCATGTCCTATCTGGGTTTTACAGAGGAGAGCAAGGGGGGATTTCTATGAGGATATTAGTTGAATACAGATTTGAGAAGGATATTTTGCAGTAATCGTGGGCTCAGGACGACAGGCTGCTCAGTTTGAGAGCTATCAAGGTGTAACGCAGCGTTTGATCTCCCATCAAATGAACTGTTTATGCAGCAATGTCATTGGGGCAGTGTGAGGTGAAACACTTTTATATGGTTTGATGTTCTATATACAGGGCGACCTTGAAGAAGAGTCTTCCAGTGCTGCAAAATAATTGCTCGCAAGGACACGATCAATCATCTCATCTAATGCTTGATGAGAAAACAAATAAGCAAATTAAGTGATTAAAGGGATAATACGGGGATGAATTAAGCCTGAGTAGACTAGCGCCTGTCTGTCTTGGATGTAAATCAACTGCCAAATTGAAAGATTCACCCTCCAGCTAACGCTCGTGCTTCCTGACGTAGGGGACAAACCTTCTTCCAACACGTCGCAACCCTTTGGGTTTGGACTGGGATATAACTGGGATATGTGAGACGTTAGCTTGTTCAGATTGGCCACGAATGGTATCTTTTAAGCAAACATGTAAGCTATTTAAATATCAGCAGCTTATATAGTTTTATGAAGACGTCATGAAGACTTGCTTGTTGTTTGTAATTAGTGTTGCGGTAGCTGAAATAGGTCTTGAGACCGGTCTGGAAACAGAGACTGACCTCGGTCACTGGACCGCTCTGGTCTTGGTCCTGACTTGGTCTGGTCTCGGTGGCCTTGACTACAACACCATATGTAATAATACAAACACAAATAATCTGATAATCAATAACAGGTGAGTAGCGATCCAAACTGGATCCTCATAAACTCGTACCAGCTGTGGAGGCCTACACACACTCTACATGTCACTTATAACCTTTAATTGTCTGTGCGAGTGTTGTTATGCTTCCCACTTTGAATCCATCACACATATGAAATGTCACAGGGAGGGTCGGGCGCGGGCTGGATGTCACGAACACCTTCTGCTGTGTGTTCTACACTGTCGTGGGCCGCTTATCAAAATACTTTGGTTGTTATGATTTTAAAGGTGGTTTGTTTTCATTTCATTAGCTTCACGCTCGACTTTGAAAAACACATTTAACATGATTTATAGAGCAAAGTGAATAAACTAATATTGATACAATGGTTATCAAAGGAGGGAATATTCCTGTCACATCGGCAAGGTGTTGGGAAAGATTCTCCACACATGAATTATAGACAATTACTGACGAGGGCGAACACTCCGGCAGCTTTGGTATTGTTCACGCGAGGCAGATCTCCTGGGAACCCTGAGAGGACTATCGAACAGTGGTGTTTTAAATATTCTATACTTTAAAAGCTATCGTCATTCAGACAGACTGGGAGCTTGTCAATATGCAGCAGGGGGGAAAAAGGAGGAAAAATCAAACAATAAAGCAAAGTTCCTTTAAGAGTTTTAATGGTCAGGAAGAAGAAATGCTGGACTTAGAAAGTAGACACTTGTAAGATAAAGCAAATAGTTATACGAATAATATTTACATATGCAACGTAATTAACGTAAATGTAATAATAGAATATAAAGGATATGTCAACTCTTTGGAAATGTAAAAGTATGTGAAACAAAAATACACTCGCACAGACAATCGTCTTCACTATTGAAGGTGTAAATAAAAGTAAAATATTGGGGGACATCGGGCTTCATTAAATCATTAAAAAATAAATGAATACATTTTCATGCTTACTTTTGCACAGCTCTCTCAAATCAATATTAAATAGGATAAACGTAGGCTAATTTTAGCTTAAAACATAAATAGCTAACTTAGGCTAACATTAGCTTAAACCATTAATAGCTAACTTAGGCTAACATTAGCTTAAACCATTCATAGCTAATGTAGGCTGACGTTAGCATAAAACATTAATAGATAACTAGCTCTCAAAATATGACCATATTTGTTCACAGGAAGTTCAGTGTGTTTGACTTCATTTCATTTTCACACGTTTGAAGAAAGGGTCTGATGTTCTCCTCTGGATGTCGTGTTTCCTTGTTTGTTTTAATTAAAATGAGCAGGAATTTATTCTGGGTGATTCAATAATTGGTTGATGCTGTGTGTGTGTGATCAATGCCTCATCCACACCAAGCGGGATACTTTTGTTTTCTCTTCCTGTTTGTTTGCAAGTTAACATCTTAAGTATGTTTAATTTGTTCTTACCACTACATGCTGGTTCTGGCGTTCGTTTAAAAGCTCCCAAAACAGCTGAGTGAAATTAAAAGGGAGATTGGCAGTGTAAAGCTTGGTTACTCTTTGGTTTTCCATCATGGCCACTGTTATGGCAACAACAAGCCCTGATTTCATTGAACAGTCACTCATCATTACGGAGAAAAACATCTTAAACTTCCAACACTCAGTTGTTTTCTAAACATATGTATGATCTGCAGATGTCCAGGTGAGACCAGATGACGGAGATCGATAGCAGACTGTGTCCATAAATGACAAAAGGATGAATGAGAAGATCCAGACGGGCATGTTAAAGGTGGATGAGAAACGTTGGACCTCACTTGACGAAAGGAAAACGCGCCTTATGCCAGAGCGGCTCATACCACGGTCTGTGGCCGTAGCAACACGGATGATGTCATGCCGTCAATACTGAAAGAATCACTGTGCAGCCGAGACTTGATTGGACCTCAAGACAATATTCCAGACTTGCCAATGCTACACTCAACGTTAGTTTGAAAAGCGATAAAGCGTTTCTTCTAAGCCGGTTGTTGCCTTCGGCCTCCCTTTTTTTCCTCTCAGGGCCGTTCAGATTCACAGGCGAACATGGGCTCTGAATCACTTTCCCATTCTTCGGCTGGATTGATGCTGAGGAGGGGAAGCGAACGAGCAGCTTGGTGACTCCATTAGCATAATTGCATCATTAATTGTGAATCCCTTTCACTCTGAGAAACAGTAGGCTAGCTGGTACTGGGTGAAGCTTCAAGTCAACAGAAAAGGCGCCACAAACAGCGGTTTGTAACGAGCCAGAGAAATGCCTGCTGCCTCATTAGTGCTCGATCCTTGCAGGCCTCTTTCTCTGAATGCAGGGAAGAGGGGGGTGTTTGACGCCTGTGAATGACAAACCCATGGTGTTTGGTAGAGTGGGGGCATTCAGGTGAAAGTTATTACACTTTTCTTCCCACACTCAGCTGCATAACTCAGCTTTAGTATTTCCCCCTACAGAGACACTCCACTGTCGATTGTATCTCCGCACTAAAGCGGCTACCAGAACTTGTGTTTGACGAACTCTTCCCAAACATGCTGTCGCTCATATAATGAGGACGCTCTCCCAGCATTCCTGCCTGCTGCTGCTGCCACCGACCAACAGAATGGGAGTATGTGAAGAGGATTAATGAGTGACTAATTAGGAGTGTAGGGTTGATCTTGAATTAGCAAAAGGAATGACAAGTGTGAAAGCTCTTTATTTTGACACATAAAGAACCGTAGAGGAGAGAGCGACAACGGCCCAGTGGCAACTGCACCCGGCAAACAAAGGGGAATGTGTCAAATTCATGTTGTTTGGGTTATGATGAGGGTTAACCCTCCGCAGCACAAAGCACTGCACAAACTAAATGAAGATGCAGAATTGAAAGATAAAAGCAGGTTATTGCCGAACAGCTTGGAGGATGGAAGTGGGGATGGAAGGCACTGATCCCAGATCAGAGGACGTACGAAAGGTTAGATTGTCCTGCAGGCAGTTAAACCATTTCATTACTATGTTAGTGCCCATTGGAAGTAGAGCTATCACAGTTAGTGGGTATCATGTCAGGAGCAGAGTGACGCTTTATGTCTCGCTGCAGCAGACTTAGTGGCAGTGGTCCTGTGCATGAAGGACTTTATGGGATTAAAAAAAACCACATGAAAAACAGGCTTGACATGCAAAGGCCTTAATAATCTCAACAACAAAAAAATCAGTAACAGAGTCTCTGAATTGTTTTTTATTTATATATTATTTTAACATATTTCTATAAATATTGTTTATTGTCATTAGAAGATTTATAAAAGTAATATATATACTATATATTCCCTTGTGAAAAGAAAAAATAAGTAAATTACTAAATGACATATTGTCGAACAACAATTACAGACAACAGAACCGAGAATAACAAACCACAAACAAGGACACACAGAAGAAAACAAACACAAAGAGTCTCTTAAACGTTTTAGATTATTTTAAACGATTAATATTATAAAGGTTCTTCTGATGCAGCGCTTTTAAGCGCTTTTCTTAGTCCAACTCTGTTCCGAGTGTGTCAGCTCATTCTCATACACAAAGAGGTCATATAACCATAAAGCATGTAGATAGAGAGCATAAAAACATCTGTTTGGCAGTAAAACCAAAGGACGGTGTAATAAGGGCAATGACGTGGAGCCGGCTGATTTTCCAGACCTCAGCTCTCGCACACATTTAATGACGAAAAAATTATTATTTTTTTTAAAGGCCTCATAATCAAACCGAAGCTAAATGTGCCGGAGAGACAATCCAACTTTCGGCTTAAGTCCCACTGCGGATCAAGCAGAACCCCTAATACTGGATGTTTCATGTGGTAAGCTCGTCTGAACCCCTCGGTGATGCCGTGCTCGTCCCTGGACGTCATGCTCATCGGGTAAGCAGCTTTGAAATATCAGGAACAGTCAGATAGTCCTGCCGTCACAGTAGATGAAGACTCCAGCATGACAGGCCACGTCGGAAGGCTTAATCCCGGTTTCCGCTCGCCCCGATCCATCAGTCTGTAATGATCCACATGCTATAATCTCCCTCCATGTCTTGTTCTCTCTATCAAATGTAAACCAGCTACACTGCATGAATATCTGTGCAAAAAGTTAGGATTGCTGTTTTTAGATATGCATCATTTGTCATTAAATTATGAATTCATACGGTAAAAGAAAGAAAATAGAAATGTTATGTTGCTTCTGTGTCCGCCGGTCCTTTCTTGAATTATGCCACTGATCTGTGGAGCCGCTGATGCTGTTGAATACAGCAAAAGGTATCATTGCAGTTTCGAAAATACTCCGACAATGTAGAGAGAGAGAGAGACCTCAGTGCTCCTCTCTGATGCTCTGTTGTTGTTTTTAATCCCAAACTTATTCAGCAGTTTATTCATCTCAAACCTTCAGACTTGATCAATATACAATAATATAATATAACACAACGGACTAAACACCCTGCAAATACTCCAAGTATGGGAAAGCACACAAGGCCGCCACATGGTCACGTGTCGGATGTCGACCCGGTCTAGGATGAAATATAAAAGAGACTAAAATCAGATTACAGTGTCCACACAAAAAAAATCAAACGTGTCACATTCAGGCAAAACATCTGATCAGCCTGTTGATGTGAACACAGATCAGCAGTCCAAAAGTCTAATGGGTCTGAGTGCAACAGGAACCCTGGAGGAGCCGCCTGGCCAGGTGCAGCTCATCTGGCAAGTCAAGAGCATGCAGCACTACCTGGGCCGAGCTACAGAGAGGCAAAGACCAGCGCAGGAATGCATCCAGCTGTAAGACACACACACACACACACACACACACACACACACACACACACACACACACACACACACACACACACACACACACACACACACACACAGAGAGAGAGGTTAAACTCTTGAGAACAAGCCTCTTCCCGGCCACAAGAATGCAAGAGAACAGTGTGTTTTCAATTATATGAAACCAGCTCAACCATCGGTTGCTTCATTTAGCTGCCGAGTCTACAGAAAACTCCTTTTTTAAAAAACAAAAAAAGAAAAAGAAAAGAAAGTTTGCCCACTAATCAGACAGCTGCCGAGAACTCTTGCAAAGTTTGAAATTTTCAGATTAGGACGGATGATGCAGAAATAGATCGACTGCCTCCAGCTGAAAATGACACAAGTAAGAATAGTGGAGCGTGTGCAGTATTACTGCCCACTGTGGTGGTGAAGCAGTGAATCACGTCTCCTCCGTGTTTCATTTGACCTCATGTGTTGTGATGCTTCATGAAAACGTGGGAGGCAGTGAACTGATTCACAGTGGTGGATCAAGTTGGTGGTTTGTGTTCAGTGACACACTGGATTCTGAAGGTTCTCTGGATTATGGTTTACCAAACCTCCCAGCAGACACATAAGCCGAACAATCCTTTCCCAGGGTGTCAGTGTGCCAGATAGGATCTGCTTTATTGTGAAGGGCCCGGCGGGGACCATGACTGTTATTATATTATGGTCGCCCACTGGCTGCTGGTTTTCCTGTTGTTCCTCGTGTTTGTAACTTTCCCGCGTGTCTCTTGATGCCGGCTGTCAGTTTGACTCTGGCTCATAGCTGGAACAGTGGCCACCTTCTCCATGCAGCACCCGGTGCCTTGGCTCGGAGACGGGCCCCGGAGTCCAGCTTCCTGCCCTCCGCGGAGGGCCCAGCTTGGTGCCCGGCCTGGGAATAGAAGTTGAGAGGTTGGAGGAGGCAGGAGGAAGAGGAGGGTGGCGGAGGCACATTCGGAGAGGGATATTTCCTTTCACTGCTTCCGCTGCTCTCATTTTCTCCTCATTATCAAGATGTCTGGTGCCAGACCTCCAGCTTGATCCAGCTGAGGTGAGAGATGAGATACAAAGTGCAGACAAGAGAACTGAGAGTGGCCGTTGATCAGTGTAAGATGAGAGGAAACGCCAGCTCCTGTGGAGACTCCTGCTCCTGATGAAGCTTTCTATGTTTTATTATTGAGCACAGTTTCTCTTTATTTACAAAAACACAACATGTTTTATTCATTTTCCTGTTGTCTCTATTTTTTTTATCTGATTCTTCATCAGCAGCTTCGTCCTCTTCACATCTCAGCATGTCTCCTTGACTGCTGCAGCTGCCCTGCTATTCACAGAGACCCACAAAGGCCTCCACATCTCCACTCCCACATTCCCGCAGCCTTGAAGAGAAGTAGAGGAGTATCTGATGTATAATTTACAGTATGGAGTGATACTGTACATCCAGCAGCAGTGTACAACTCCACCAGGCACAGATGGACCTGGAGAGTTTGAGCCCCTTGAAAACTCATAACAGTAGATCACATTAACATAGAGAGGCCTTTGGATTGGTTCTGCCCCCCCGACGTCCCTGCCAACGGCTCACGACCTCTGGTGATAGCCTGTGATGAGTTGTGCAGCCGCAGCCAGCACTTTTATACACTGCCAAAAACGGAGATGAATGAAATTGTGACTTGCGCGAAGACGAGTCTGCAGGGAGGCGAGATTGCCTGCTTTCCCCTCCGTGGGGAAGCTCTGCACAGTGGGGCCGAGGGAGCTCTGAGCACACATGAGGACATACCAGACGTGCACATGCATCGCTACGGAAACCGTTGATCTCTCCCCAGCCATGTATGCACCCCACCCCACCCCACCTCTCTCAATACCAGCAGAGACTGCACTGTGATTGCTGTCAGTTATATGAAGGCTCCAACTCACATTACATTATTATTGGTGATTATAGAAATGGAGATTTAAATTGCTTTTGTGTCTTGCTGTGGTTTGATAGTAAGACTGACCTCCGCCGGATGTTATCTGACACACAGGCCGACATGTCCTCCTCTCTCTCACTCGCCGTGCGTCTCACACTGATGAACAAGCAGCCCTTTCAGCCGGCACTGTATACGCTGATTGTCCCAGATGGTCGGGGAGAGATCGTGGTTGAAAACCCAAACACATTCATGTCACGATCCCGCCTCGTTAGTGCACACAGCAAGTCGACATTACGACTGCCTGCAGGAGCTTCGTCCCGATAACCTCTGCTTCAATCTCATTGCTGTGATTTTAATTGCAATAAAAAGATGAATATTACGCCGAATAACGACATTGTGATGCAGATTTGTACAATATCTGACCTCTGCTGTCTGCAAGATGACAAACACAGAAGTTTTACATTATTTTATGAGTTCTAAGTGAAAACCAGATGATTCTTGGTGTTTGGGATAGAAAACATTGTTATGAATATTATATTCCCTCTCTGTAAAAAGATCCCTTTAAATACTGCGACACTGCTCGTCTGCAGCAAACCTGCTTCATGTCAAGTGAAAACCTCACCGCTCTATAGTTAGATGGAGGTTATATCAAAATAGACTGGAAGGAAACAACACAGTAAACCTGCTGACAGCCTGTGTAAAAACAAATAAGACTTTTATTGACCCTTTACGGTCCACTTTGGGGTTTTAAAGAATATTGCTTTTCCTTCTGAGCAGCAAACTTCAGGTATTGTGGTTTCCCGTTGTGTGTTTATGAGTATAATGGATGGTGTAAAGGCATCTGGGGTAGATGTTCTTATTATTGTATGTGGTGTACTGTACATTAGCCCCGTGAGACATTGATATATGTAGAGCAGGGCCTCTGCTAAATGCTTAGGTGTGTGTTTACATTGATCATAATCTGGGATATTTTTACAGCCATTCCCGTTTTCCGCTCGACCATAAGTCACTGTCACGTACGTCGGCCGGTCGTCCCGCAGTGGACGCAAATGGAAAAACGGGGTCACACAGCAAACAGCGAAAGGCAGAACAACTTTGAGGTTTTGCAAGAGGCACAGTGACAGCTCAGCCTGGAGGAGGGAGGAGGAGGAGGGGGGGGCTCATTATGCTGCCTTGACCTTTGGGTTCACGGACAGGAAGGAGGCTGAGGGACACGGCGGCGAACTGGAGGGAAGGTGTTCTCTGGTGTTCTCTGTTCTCAGGCCACAGATAATGAGATGAGCTGCTTTCTTATATAAATATAAATATATCCTCCACCACCTTTTCAAATAATCTATATATCACAACTATATATAGATTAGATTGAATCCATGCAAGACAAGATAAGGAACTTCAGTCGCTGCCAAAACAGATCGTGTTACTCACCATGGAGGCCCGGAAAGAGGACAGACGACACCGACACACAAGAGGCCAAAGCCGACACCACGACGGTCATATACACACAGATGGAAGGAAACCGTGCACACGAGGGAGACGGCGAGGGAGAGACAGGAGGTGAGGCTAAACCTCCTGGAGGCTGTTGATCCAGATACAAAACATCTGGAAATGGCAGGCAGCCAAGAGAGAAAGATCTAAGGGATGGGCGATGGTCCGGTTCCAGGCTGTGGAGAGGGGCCCCCTGGAGGCCGCGGACGGTGGACAAACAGGGCCAGAGGCGGAGATGTGGAGCACGACCACGTTTCAATCAGTCGTATTGGGCCACTGAAAAGATACGGTGTCATCCAAATAGATCACTTTTAAAGAGCGTCGCTCCACAGGGAAGCTGGAATAACCTAAAATCACGACTCAGTATATCATCGTGTTAGAAATGACCATCTCACATCAGGAACGTTGTGCAACATGTATTATAGGGTTCGTGCTCCTCATCCATGCACACAATGCAAATGCATTGCAAAAAAATCCCATCGTTTTATGAACTAAAATATTTGTTTTTTATGGCCTGAATGTAGCAATGAATGAATGTAAACTGGCTGCACCTCCCTGGAGACCACAACGCCGAGTCATTAAATGTGATGAAGCCTCGCTGGAAGGAGGACGGAGAGGGGAAATGGAGAAAGGCACAGAAAAAAAGGGAGGGTTTGAAAGAGTGAACGAGGGATCATGCAGTCTGCCGAGAGAAAACACTTAAGTATAATTAAGACTAATGTGCGTCGGGTAAGACTCATCATGTTCAGGGAGGACTGGAGCGGACAGTTCGGCACGGCAGGAGAACAGCTGAGGCATATGGCTGATGAAATGAAAGTGCTTCATATCTGCTGCACTGATCTTGTTTTGCCACTTCCAGCAGGGAATGCAGATGCTTGGGGAAGGTCAGACGCTGCTTCAGAGGACAATTATTATTATAATCTTGCAAGAACAAATAAAAACAAAAATCTTACAGGGAGGGTGGGAGGATGAATCGTGGCGATCGTTGGAGTGACAGATTGATGTGCACAACACGACCGACGGGGCTCCGAGTGACGGCCAAGAAGACAAGAACCAAATCCGGTCTCTAGTTACGTCTTTCACTAAGAGCCTTTACAACAGGAATATCTTCATAATGATCCACATCCTCTTCAGTCTGAGAGGCGCTAGAGTCGGTCCAGAGGACACCGCCCTGCCTGCAATCTGTCAAACGCCGGAGCCTTAACGGTCACAAGAAGGAAGACCACTGGACTTTGGAAGACTTTGTTCTGATGAGATAAGAAAGGAAAAACATCTGTGAGAATTATTCTCAGTACACAGGTGTCGGTTATCCAAGAAGGTTTGAATCAACTGGACTTCATTCCACCTGAAAGACCCCTTTAAAGGAGCAGTGTGTAGTATTTGGAGGGCTCCTCTTCCATGGAGCCGCCTATCTTTGCATCTACAGTAGCCAGGATGGACAAACCGTGCACCAATCGCCTTTTCGACTTATACTAATTGCTTCCATATTTACTCGTGGCCTCGCTGCGCTCTGTCCAAATGAGCAAATAGGTTTTCACAACTGTATCGTTGGATGCATTTGTGCAGCGCCCCCCCCCTGGCCTGGATGTTCACACCAGGGACCTGCTGTAATACCTCCAAAGTTCTGCGTGCTTGTTTCAGCCGTCTCAGAATGATTGGATCTTACTCATTAGTCAGACATACCTACCCAGCATGGGTGGTGGTTTCCCCCCCGCCCGAAAACAGCCCTGGAAGCGCTCCTGCAGTGGGAACATGCACAAAGGTGTGTGTAAAACAGCCCATGTGTTTCTGGCACTCCTGAGCAACAGGGCTGCTCTTCTTCTGTGCCAATTGGGGGGTCTCGTAAACGTTTGGGTTTATGTGATAACTGTGCCGTGTAACACATACCCACACTTGTACAAACACACACACACATCCACACAAACACACACACGGCTGCTGGAAGGAAGTCCAAGAGCGCCGCGGAGAGCGAGCAGCTGCTCTCAGATATCACCTTACACCTCCACGCCAGCGGAGCAGCTCTCTGGGCCCGCTAACGTCGGTGCTCATACAGTGAGAGGAAATGTCACGGGTTAATTGGGCTAACCAAACAAACACCCGCTGGGCCGGAGCAACACACATGAATCATTTAATGTTACTGTGCAGGAGCTCACACTCTTTACGTCGCAGTTTAAATAATGAAATCAAAGACGGCTCAAGTAAAAATTAATTGTATTATATATAGTTTACATGGATCCAAACACGCTGTGCATTCTCAACATGATCATGATTGCTGCAGACAATCCGACCTTTCCTTCTGTATCTGTGCAGATTACAGAGCTTTTATCATTTGTTTTACAGCAGTTATGTATCAGCAGCGTGTGCAGCTTCTCTATAGCTGCAATCCTTCCACAGGAATACCCAGAAAATAATAATTATCAGATCTATTCAATATCTCATGTAGCTTTTGTTTCCACCCGCTATTCGAGTAAAGTTGCACCAACAGCCGGAGCGCCAACACAAATATCCTCATGATGCCCTGAGATAATAGTTAAATTACAATCTTCTATGATGTGCTGCTGTCCAACGCTCTGAGACAACAGAGAACCGGGTAAACAGATCCTGTTTTTACAATCAACGTACTGCTCGGCCTCGGCGCTCGTCGGGAGTCTAACGTTACGACCCTTTGGTCTTAATAATACGGCGTTACAACCTTTCAAAATAAACATGCACATTGTCATTTTTTTCTACATGATATCGTTTACTTAGAGTCACTTGTATGCATACTTGCAATTATTCCAGCAGATATTTAAGCTGGACTGGCTGAGTAGTGGAACATGACTCAGAATAAACGAGTGAGGAGTGAATGTGCAGTGATTTGCCCCCCGAGGCCGTGAAATGTAGCTGGCCACTCTCGGCAGCCGTTTTCGGTAAGCACACTAAAGAACTAAATGCCTGCTTATAAACCAAAACCCTCATTTCAGTGTGAGACACAGTTTGCGGTCAGAGCGAGTGAGCAACCCACCCATCATTCCCGCAGACAGGAAAGTTGTTTGGATTGAGATTGTGTTGCATGTGAGGGAGGAATTATCCCTAAAACTGCACAAATCTCATACCCATAAAACAACGAGTCCTGCTAGGAGTCCAATTTAGTTCACCAAGTGCAGCATGTGTGCTGTTTGTTATCCACGGTGAGACGTTGTGTCTGATACTGGAGGGAGTCAACATGTTCATGTACTATAACTGCAGGCTGCTGTGAAGTTTCATTCCTTTGTCGCTGTTATAATATGTTGATTATAGTGTCTGCCATTTGTATAAATCCTACATGGAATAAATTAAAGGTGCAATGTGGTTCCTAAACTTACACTTCGTACTGTACTTTACTCTTCAGACCAACAGGGGGCGACATTTCACCAGAAAGACTATTGAAAGAAAGAAGAGATGCTAACTTGGATGAAAAACTCTCAATTAACATTCTAACACTGACCTATGGTCACATTGTTTCCTGTTGCTGCATAATGGAATGCTCCAGGGCTCATGTAGCGTCCCATTTTTGCAGCCATTGCACCAGGACTCAATCCAATGTTCCATATTTGCTGCTGCTGCTGCAACGAGGGTCATTTCTAATTTTTGTTGGCCTCCGCTGCCGGCTGAGGAGCTCCAAACAGAGAGAGTGACCGTGAGAGGAGCCGCTGCCCTGAAGTACGGCTGCATCTCCTTCATGCTTCAGTGACTCATCGTCACCGGGTGAAGAGCGATTGGAGAAGTATAGCAGGTCATCGGCCTGCAGCGGAGCACCAAGTGCTGTTAGTGGCCAAGACGGTGCAGGTCGAGCTCAGGGTTAGCTCGTTAGCCAGCATTCATATTCATCCTTTAAGACACTGAACATGAAACAGCAGCAGCAGTCACCTCCCTCCTCTTGCTGCATCAGAGCAGGAGTCCTGTGTTTAACACCGCCACCGAGTCTTTTATTACAGATGCTTGATTCAATACTTACAACTCGGATGACTTCTGGGCAATTACTCACTGACAGCGCTGGAGGGAAGACCATCAATCACCCACTAACCTTCATCTCATCTCCCCGGTACGCCTCGGCTCAACCTGTCCTGTTCACTGTAACGGCACACTCAGGCCTCTGAGCTCAGCTTGATCACTCCGGGGCTAAAACATCAGCGCCAAGTGCACAGCTGTGAAAACACTCGTTCACATCGACTTCCCAAATATGGTTAGATAAAATCATTTCATGTTGGGGCTCTAAGCTCGTACCTGTCTGTGCACGGAAGACGGTGAGATGTCATTTTTTCTACATGTGGTGGAGGTCTGATGGACCTGATAGGCTCCTCTGATGCTGCAGATGTTTGCTTTGGTTGGACTGGTGAAGGACGATGGGAAGAGAAAAGGGAGGACGAAGTCAAGTCAGGTGGATTAACTGGAGAAGTTCAAGTGAAGGAGACAATAATAGCTAAAGGGGTGTTTTATAACCTCCACCAGCCTCTGAGAGAGCTTAAGTACAAAGTCTGTAGCTTTAATTGTAATTTAAATGCAGTCGAGCTCCATTAAGATCATGACCTGCAAGTCAAATAAACTGAGGCAACATCAACATCAGCATAGTTAATGTGTTCATGTTTTATTGTGCGTGTGTGTGTGTGTGTGTGTGTGTGTTTGTGGAGCCTCCTTCTTCCCGTCTGAAATATTTTATTTTATGGCCTCTAAAAGATTAAAAGAATGACTGATTTCCTTTCTTTTCCCCGGCGGCCGGGTGAGGCCCACCCTGCTGCAGACACACTCTCCAGCTCCCTGCAGGGTGCTGCAGATAGAACCGAGGTAACGGCCTTCAACTGCCAGTTCAGAGCTCCAAGGTCATTTACTGAGATCACGGAGCTGTTCTACGGCTTGACAAGGGGAACGAAGGGGAACCAAACTCACTGAAGTTAAAGTGAAGTATTTTAATTTCACAGTAAAATATCAGTGATTTTCTGTGTTTCTGTGATTGTTGACGCTCTCACAATTTGTTTTCCCGCTGAAAAAGAGAGGAAGAGATTCGATGGTGAATGTGGAGGTCAAGGCAGAGGAGAGGAAGCTGGAAGAGGGTTGAACAGGATGTTGAGGGAGGAGGAGAATATGGGAAGAAAAAGGTGTCTATTGTAGATCCGGTTCAGGATCAGCGGACGCGTATTGTATTTTCATGAAAGTGTGCGCACACACACACACACACACACACACACAGACACAGACACACACACACACACCAACCCTAACAAAGACCTTGCTACTGCAGACAGCTCATCTATCGTCCCTCGGAGATAAGAGGAGGCAGGAGGGCTCCAGGATGTGAGGAAGACCGTCTCTCCGTCTGCACGATGATTATTCAAGACTGAAAGCTTTGAATAACTGAAAAGAAATGAGAAGCAGGACTGCGTATACAAGGATGTGCTTGTTGTGATTTCTATTCAAGTTCAGGACTGGTAGATATTTAATTGGAATCATGTGAGCTGAGATTTCTTCTGGCATCTGTGTGTGTGTGTGTGTGTGTGTGTGTGTGTGTGTGTGTGTGTGTGTGTGTGTGTGTGCGCGCGCATGATACAGTATATCTTACATTTAATGATTGATCTCTCGTTATAATGAGCGTAAATGTGAAATTGATTATTAATTTGCTTCCTGATTATAAGAATTACTTGGAAAACTGACTTTCATATAAAAGGTTTGGTTTTAAAAAAAACAACATAAAAAAAGCCCCTGTGTTTTAATTTCATTTAATTCGGGCAACACTCGACATTAAAAAGGTCTGATTCCTTCTTACACCTGGAAATTAATAAACAACTTTTTTCTTCCTATTCTATCATATTGATTTTTATTTATAAAGCACAAACTACCTACAAATATCACATGTCTTCATGAGTCTAGATCCCGTACACACTTCAGTAGACCCTAAGATTTGTTACTTCTGGATGATCACCAGATATTCAGGGTGTCACTGCAGGCCGTGACTGGTCCTTCCTGTTATTAATGAAGGCTGATGATGATGATGATGATGATGATGATGCTCTCAAGCAAAGAGAGAACTGATAGCATCACTACACTTTAAGATTTATTCTCATGGCCCTGGAACAACGCCGCTCCGACGATCCTGATTGAACTCTGCATTTTTGTCGCAACTTAACCCCAGAAAGCATTTTTTCCAAAGTATTGTAATTGTGTCGAGTCCAGGATCCACAGGCGGTTCTGTTCCCACAAAGCTATTTTTGGTCTCAATTTTGGATGCACACTTTCCCAGAAAGTCCCGTTTAAACTGCCGTCTGTGGAGACTTTTTAAACTTCTTCATGCAGCTAATTACAGCCCTGCTCTTTAAGGCTCTGTGTCTATGAGGACCAGATGGACAATGGCTTTGACAGTCTCAGACTCAGATATGTGTTGCTGTCATATCAAAAGGTCCGGTCAGGGAGCGTGTCCCAGGAGCTGGAAGAGATGAGGAGTTAGTATCATTTTAAAAACAGGAGGGTGGCTATACACGGATCATAAACTGAGTTTGGCCTGGAGGACAGCAGCGTGCAACACAAAGCATTGTGATGACAGATGGTCCGTGAAAAAGCTGGGACGTCTGCAGGTTCCAGGCTGTGAGGTGGCAGCTGCCCAAGGTGGGCTGTCGATGTCCAGACTCCATCAAAGACAGAGCCAATGATATCAAATTTACAGCCAGATTAAGTTAACATATTTATTGAGTGAAATGGAATAGAATTTATGTTCACGAAACACCAGCTCACATTATTGACAAGAAAATAGAAGATACTGAACTTGCAGGCCAACAGGGAAATGAATATGGATAAATGCTGCCATCTATTGGCCATAACGCAGAACTACAGAGGAAAAGTCTTTTAATTTAACAACAATATTATTATCTCATTTATATCTTTTTATTCTGTTCCCTTTTAAAGAATGTCTATTGTTGTTTATAAATGAACTCTTCAATTTATTATTACAGATTTTAGGAGCTTTGTGGTTACTAGAAGTTATAAAGTACAATTTAAATAAATCCCATGAGGTGATGAGCGAGTAGACAGCAGCGGTGCACCTAACTGTCCCTTCTGACTGTTTACAATTAGGATTTAACTTTTTAGTCATCTATATATATAGTATACATATATATGTATATATAAACATATAAACATATGGTGCAGTGGGTACCCCATCTCTCGCCCAATAGGAAGGATCGAATCCCAGTCATCAACATTCTCTAATGGGTGAGAACAGACTAGGCTGTTAACGTGACTTTCATGAATCCCACAATTTTTTATTCTCTCTCAAAAAGAGAAAACATCCATGCAGTTTCATCCTGTTCCCTCGCAAACAATTCAGGGAATGACAACATTAACCATCACATCATCACCCGATCAAAACCGGTTCAAAGACTATAAACTGTGTTGCAGATGTTTCTTTTCTCATTGTTAAAATTCCCCTTGAAGATTTGAGTTCCATCATGAATGTCCACAGGCACATTTTTAGACGAGCCCAGATGTGCTCTGATTCAGCGGGACGTGTTTGTCATAAGCATGAGGACACTTGCTTGTTTCTGTTGTCAGTTCACTGCTCTGCAGTTTGTCTGCGAAGAGGCTCGGTCATTCTACATTGTTATTCTTATTACGGAGCCGGCGCAGGACTGAGACGATCATCTGTTACTGGCTTCAATAAATATTATCAAAGAGACAAACCCAATACAAACTCAGTTCAGAAGGACAAAAATATCAGCTTAAAGTACAGAATGATTTTGAGTACAGCCCAGTAGGACGTTTTCATCTCAATCGCCTGTAAGAATGTTTGTTCAGGCTGTATTTCTTGGAGGTTCCACAGCGATCACAGTTCTCCTGCCAGCGCCGGTCTGTTTGTGCATTCCTGTGCAGCAGCTCCGCTGCCACATGAAGGCTTCTCGGAATCTGAGTCACAGAAACATGGCTGAGCATTGAAACATCTAGAAGACACGTTGACATCAGTGCGTCTGCACCAAATGGAATGAATACATGATGATGTGTATACAAACAGATCAAAAATAACAAGCAGACTCTCTCTTTCTGGCGTCTCCATGTGTTTTCTGTCCAGAGGGTGCGTGAAGTGAATAATCACTTAGCTGGGTCTCATGTTTGGAGTGTGAACTTCCCACAAGGTTGCCTGGTGGTCATCCTGGCATGGACACGCAGCCTCCAACCCGCTGAGGGACGCTGCTGCTGCTCACAACACCACTGACTCTGACCTTAAAGGCACCGCTCCTGGAGGACGACAACAAACACATCACTCACCCAACCTGTCGCAAAGACTGCAGCCAATCGCTGCTGCCAAAGCTGAACTAGTGGGAAGGAAACACGAGTACGGTTGTCTCTGCAAACTTCATCAGGTGGAGAAACAGCTCCTCACAACAGCTCCTGTTAGCGAGGCAGCCGAAGTTTCTGAACTTATAAATTTAGATAAGCATGTGTAAGGAGGCGTAATGCTGCCACACACACACACACATACATATATAGCATGAAGATTTCATTGTTAAATCAAGATGTTTTCCAGGTTCTAACAACATACACGTTATACAATAACTAACAATCTGAAGAGGTTTGTGTGTCGTAATATCTTGTTACAAAGTGCAAAAAACATTTTATAACAAGATGAACGATACTTTATTATAACAAAAGTGTTTCTGTTATAACGTGATCAGCTGTGTGTCAACATGAAAAAACATCTTTTAACGATGAACACATGTTGTAATAACACAACCAGTTTATTATTATAACAACAAAAGTTTCCAGTTATAACAGAAATGTTTGTGTGTCGTAATAATGTTAAAGGTCATTGTTTTAACAATGCAGCTGGGTGCCAGCAGCAGGTGCAGCTGCCGTGACGGCGGTCCTGTACGTTGACACTGGGAGAGCAAAGTCTGGCAACGCATCGCTTCTCAGCAGGAACCTCCATGAGGTTGGAGAAGCAAACCTGAGCTAAGTGGAGGCTCGTAGGTCATTTAGCGGGGAGAAAGATCTCACCGTATGTCACCTGCCAGATCGGAGTCAACCTGCAGAGGGCGCTGCCTTTGAATATTTATAGCACAAATAGTTTGCACTAAAATATACACATATGCACTTTCACCTAAAATAAAGGAGTTCAAGGCAGATCACATCAGTCCTGTGCAAAGTAACTGCAAAGACATTACAAGTAACAGTTGAGAGAAACATAAATCAGAAGAATTGTTGCTGATGAGTGTCGACGACGATGCTGATGATGGAAGAAGGTACAGTAAAGTGACAAACGTGTGAAGGGTAAGTGAAGGCAGATTTAAAAAAAAAAACATGAGAGCCAGACTCTGATGCTGATGACAACCAGCTGACAGCGTTGAAACACAGCGAGCCAGCTTATGAGAGGCAGAGGGAGAGAGAGAGAGAGAGAGAGAGAGAGAGAGAGAGAGAGAGAGAGAGAGAGAGGTATGTAGATGAGAACAAGAGAGAGAGAGGGAGAGAGAGAGAGAGAGGGGGAGATAGAGAGGGAGGTATGTAGATGAGAACAAGAGAGAGAGAGCACAGTCATGAGGATGATGTGAGCTGGAATGGTAGGACGGAGGAAGCAAGGACAACCAGAGAGGAACTCAGACACTATCGGGAGAACTTGAGCAGACCTCTGTCCACCATGCTACGCTGGAGGATGGTCCTTATTGGACTTTTGTACTGCTGCATGAAGACAGGTGCCACACCAGACAAAGGTACGACATGCACTGAGGGGAAGGGTTGCCAAGGAAACATGAGAGCAAAGAGAATATAGTTGCAGCTTGTTTGACGGTGGATTAATTCCAGCAGAGGTAGCTTGTCTAATCTGGTTTTTATTAAGAACATAACTGTTGAATATAAGAGGAAGGTCTTATATCCTCATGCTTTTAATCCATCCTGAAGAGCAGTGACATCACCTCTGGATGCTGACGGGAGCTTTAACTTCCTAACAGACCAACTTCTTCCACTCAGAGGAAATTCAAGAACTATTGTTCAAAATCAAGATCGTACCAGTGTCTTGGTTTAAAGTCCTTCACTCTCATTTAGCTCTTGGATCATCTGTTTCCAATGAGAAGACAACGGCCGGGGTCCAAAAAACTCTTCAACTGAATGAAAAGCACACGGCCGAGATGTTTTGACCTTCAGAGCATGAAGACTGAATTCAATTGTGTTTGTGTTCTTCTGATTTTTTCTGATCCTGCACCTCACTTCCAAAGCACGCTGCCATGCTGCTGACGTTAAATCCAAAGATCAGGTGGTGAACACATGAGTTCTGTCTGGAGTTTACTGCCCTGATGTGGCATGACTTCCTGGTTGGCCTCTGTTTCTGTCTGTTGATTGGAGCTGCCGAGCATGTGGAGGACGAGGATCACGTGACCTATCTGGACTGATCGCTTACACTGGCACAATGTTCATCAGAAGATTATATAACATGAGATTACAGCTTGATTCCTCCAGTTTTTGCTGCTGATTATGTTGCAGGCACGCGGCACTGGACATCCTTCGACACGAGTGCAACATGTGGGAAGGTTTAGATGTCTTAGGAAGGGCTGAGTTAACCAGTTTCTGCAGAACTTTGGTGCAGACTCTAATTGAGTCCATCTAGACTCAATGGATGGATAGGATTGATTACCTTCACCAAGGAGGTTGTGATTTTCAGTAGACGGTGATATGACTAGTGGAGCTAACGTTATAGAGTAAAAAACAGCCCCTTTAAACTTAGGCTACCTTGACGCCTAACGGAGGTGCAGATCGTAAGTCTCTTTAGTTAAAACAACGAGCGGAAAGATGTTGAAGCTGTGCAGAGGTCAGGGGAACTGCAGAGTTGTTGTTGCAACCAGCATCACTTGACACCAAAAAAATTGATAGTGCACCTTTAAGTTCTATGATTTCCTTCACAGAGAACGATGTGTTATTGCAGGATAATGCAAAAACTACGTGGTTCGAGAGGTCAAATAAAGAATCACTTTTACAGTGGATCCAGCAGACGTTAAAGCTCTCTGAGTGACCGTCTGTCAACAGGACTACAAAAACAAAACAAGCCTCCAGTCATTTCAAACACCGCATAATGTAGCCGCTTCTTCAGGTCCACAGAGCCTGCATGTCTTTCTGTCCTTGCTTGACATATTTGTTGTCGTGTCACAGTATCACACTCCAGAAGTAACAGGACAAATGTTTTGCTTTGGAGCTTTTTTCTTTCACAACATCGCTGTGGTTCACACCCGGGTCAACATCATGAGCCTGAGGAATGTTGTGTAATCGAGGCAGAAATTAAGCTAAATCATCTGGAGCCTGTTGTGGAGCCGGGTGTTTGATTCCTCTGCTGCTTTTGAAGTCTGAGGTCCCATCACCTGCAAATAGAGGTCATCTGTAAGGGTCAGAGATCGCAGGATCTTAAATGTGTCATAGATTATCTCCTCCTGGCCTCTCTCGTCCCAGGAGACCTTGTTAAAGCAGAACTTATAACAGATGACATCTTGTGCCGTCAAACACACCCTGAAGGGAGAAAAGGTTCCGAGTTCATGTGGCATTACACAGCGTCAACGTCTGTGCTTATACTTGTATTGTTCTTCTTCGCTCTCGCTGATTGAGCCAAAGCTTCTGCCTAAGACGTCTGGGTCTCCTGAATCTTCATCAATCACGAGTTCAACCAGATCACAAGACCTCCGTCGCACGCAGCAGTAAATTACAGAATCATTTGTTTAGCCAGAGAGGAAACGTTTGTTGAAGCTCTGCCAACACTTCTTATTCTCTCTCCGTGTCTCCAGCCCTGTTCCCAGCTGCAAACAAAATAAAGAGAGGGATGAGCCCCACCTTCCTCAACTCCTTCGATGATGTTCATCTACTATTTGAGGTGAGAGAGAAACATGCAAACTTCTTCCAAGTGTCTTTAAATAGAAAAAAAAACTATTTTCTTTTCTTATCTCCAAATACCTGCAGGTCCTTCTGACCGGTGTGCGCTTTGAGCGTGACGGAGAGCTTTCAGTGGAAGATGCGGAGCTGGCTTCCCTCCGCAAGACACAAAACCTGGAAGTCATCTGTGAGGAAATCATTCCCAGGAGGTTACCAGACGTAGTCGAGTTGATCTCGAACCTCTCGGACCACGCCGGTCCCCTGCACCAGGACGATTTCGAGCGCACCCTGTTGACCTTGGTGTACACTGCCCAGCAGGTGGCCGATTCCACCGATGAACACCAAAAAGACGTTTGGATGGAATCTTTCGTTAGCTTATACAAAGCCATCAAGCAGGACCTGATGGTAACAAACTGAATGCTGAACAACGGCTTGATGTCGGAGTTTAATATTGAATACGAAAGGTTGTAAATACCCATTGAGATCGTTTAGAAGTCCTGGTTTTTAGGTTTGAGGGCAACTTTGCCCTTTTTTATGCTGATTGGGCTCTGAGAAGCCTGACATGTCACCTCAATAACTGATAATTAATACATATATATATATATATATATATATATATATATATATATATATATGAAGCTATTCAGTAGATGTATATGCTGAATGTGACATCAAGGGTTCGATCTAAAGGCCTTTACAGGGTGGGGGGGGGAGCGGGGGACGATCAACCACAGGAAAATAAAATAAAAAATAGCCTGACAGTATTTTGCGTCATCACTGTTCATAACGAGTATTTGCGACAGTTGTGACACTTTACAATAACAGATTTTAGCTAGTTCATTCTTCACGAAAAGAAATGATTTCTGGAACCTACCACGTCCGGTTCCTGACATCATTTGAGGTCCTTGCTAGCGCCACTTCTGAGGAGGAAGGACACCTACTACTGGGATCTTATTGACCAAGAGCAACGTCTCGTAGTCTGTCTGCAGAGTCCGCGGCAAACAACGGGTCCGCCATTGTTGTTGTTGTCACATGACCTCCGGACACACAACGTGATTGGTTGATGCCTTTTTAACGGCGCAGCAGTCCAGAACAACATTCCGGCAGAACAAATCAAATTTCGCTACGAATGATTCACACACATAAAGTGTGAGTGAGCTCACGAGAAAAACAGCCGGAACAAATATGTGTTAACATGCGTATTAATTACACAAAAATAAGCCCGCGCTGTGTAAAGGCCTTAATACTGATAAGATCAGAGAAAACAAAATATAAAGTTTAAAGTCAATTCTTTCATTGTTTATACTCAACAGTGATGGCAAATGTCTGTACAAAAAGGAAAACGTCATCTGGAGTATATATACTTACGCTTTCTATTATTAACATTCTAAGAACTCTAGTCGTGCACCTGAGTTCCTCCCCGACAGAGGTCAATATATAAATCAATCCCCTGCACAATTATGTCAAATACATTGCACCATGTTACAATACAGTGTCTTTAAATAACTGACAGCTCAAACTCGCTGCCTCTGATGTTATGGTTCTTCACATAATATCCCAAAATCTCAGGCCAAGTGAGTTCACGTCTCACAGAGCAGCTCCAATGATGATCTGTGAACACTCTGGACGTCCTCCCGGTGACAGCTTAGGCTCCAGGCCGTTTTCTGCAGAGCATTCATCCGGAGAGCTTGGCACACCGGGAGGGCAGAACGGTATGTACCGGCTCCAGGAAGACGAGGGCGAGTACGAGCTGAGGCCGAAAGGAAGGTTGTAGACTTCCCCACTCTCCAGCGTGTTGCTCGAGTCATCCTCGTGAGCGTTGTTCCAGGCGAGGAGGCCTCTTTCATGCTTTGATCCTGTTGGACACATGTAAAATGTGTTGAACAGGGATTTTTATGGCCTGCTGAAGAGATGAAATCACACTCTGCCTTCATGCTCTTTCCAGACGTTTCCTTCTTGTTTATTTTTCATAAACTTCAGGAATGCTGTGTTATGTGCCAGAACTGTTGTTGTGCTGTGTTCCTCTAGTCTAAGACTGTAATCTCAAAAAAGGCTGTTCCATACTGCTTTTTAGATTGTAGTTGAAGAAGGATATGTAATGAGTAATGCTCCTCTTAATTATATTTTTGCACAGTTAAGCAGTTACTTAATTAATTGCAGGCTTACAGCTACAAGACCTAAAACCCTTTGCCCTCCAGGCAGAGGAGGAGGGCAGTCTCCATGACTCATGTTTAAGTTCTACAGACTGTCGGACCCTGTGATCAGATTTTTATGGTCAAATTCTTCCTGCCATGACCAAATATCCTAGTTAAACCCAAATGAGCAACCACTGCCAGCACACTATCTGTGAACTGCACCTCGTACTAATAACCTGACTCATGGACAGTCGCTTGATAAGCAACGGCACTATTTCAGGTTGTGTGTTCGGGAACTGACGTGACATGTTAATCACATCTGGTCAAATTTAGCATCCTTACATGTCTGTACTGTCGCTATGTGAAATTAAATGAATGGAGTTAACTCGAGCTGCACAGCTAAACATGTGACAAGCCTCCTTCTCTGCATCATCAATCAATCACACACTCCTGATTTGTCTACTAAAAGCTATGAGATCTCCCATTTCTCCCTCTGCCTGTCAGAGACTCACCACCGCCTGCTCTCTCAGCTCCCCCACCACCCCAGCATCCACCTGCAGATATTCTCTCATCACATGAGTTCGGAGCCTCAACGCCCAACTATAACCAGTTGTCTGATTGAAACACATATTGTGCTGGTAATCTAATGAAAATGAAGAATACCTGGAATTGTGTTGTCCAGTATGAAGCCAAAGAAACCTCCTACAAACATGCTGGTTGTCAACAGTACCTGCAGCAACTGGTCGAGTTCCATCACACCTGGATGCAACGACACAATGAGCTCAGTTAAAACTCTCCAAATGGCCAAGTCATAGTAGAACAGTGTGTTTTATTAAAGGGACGTTTCGCACCTGTAGTCATAACTTTTGGGTTGTTCAATATCCAGTTAGGTATGACCAAACCGGAGAACATGGAGAACCCGAAAATGAAGATGTTTCGAGATGAATTCATGTCTGCGTACTAAAATGTAAAAAAAAACAACATTTGAATACACTCATGAAAATATTTTGCATCATCCTACTTTAATGTGAAGTCCCGCAGTGTTTACCTGGAGATTAGAGACTCCTGCTGCAGAAATGACCCCGAACATCACCAGGAACATCCCTCCCATCACGGGCGACGGGATCGTGGTGAATATGGCACCAACTTTACCAAAAACACCCATCACCACCATCAAGACTCCACTAGCTACGATCACCATGCGGCTGCCAACCTACGACAAAAATAAAATAAAATGAAATATCACACGTTGCAGTTTTTCTGTGCAAACTGAAAACCATATGGGATATCTCACCTTTGTAATGCCGAGCGCTCCCACGTTCTCACTGTATGAAGTGGTGCCGTTCCCTGTACCCCAGGCCCCGGCCAGCAGGCAGCCCAGGCCCTCGATGCCGATCCCCCTGTTGATGGCGTGTTTCGGTGGAGGTGGAGCCCCACACAGCCTGGCACAAGCGTGGTAGTCCCCAACAGACTCTATCATGGAGGAAATCACACCAGCCAGGATGCCGACCACCCCCGCCAGGCTCACAGTCGGCAGCCCCCACTGACCTAAGATTGGATACCAACATATGGAGAATGTTTTTTTATAATCTTTAATTAATGTTAAACGTTATCTTATACCCCAGCTTTTCTTTACCTGGATATGGGAAGCTGAACCACGGAGCCTGGCCTACAACGTCTCCCTTCAGGTCAGTACGAGCCAGGTAACCATACTTGTCCGGGTCGGATGGAAGAACACTGCAGGTTGTCAGGATGTAGCAGATGAGCCAAGACAACGTGATGCCGAGCAAAACCTGAAGAAAGAAACAAAACATCTGTGTTACCTTTTCAAGAGGTTGTTTTTATTTCTTTATCCGAATCAGAATCGGATTGATTGCCTAAAATAAATGTATATCCAATTCTAGGAATTTGTCCTTGTCCATGTCTGCACAGGGTGTCAGGTGATGTCAGAAAGATGAGCGTTAATGTAACACACAGAGACCAGAGTTTGTTTCTAGTACATACAGGGAGAATCTGAAAGACGTAGACCCGGGTAGTGTGCAGCTTCTTATCCTTGCTGTATGTCGGGAAGGGCACCGGTATGTGACGGAGGTACTGTGAGAACAGGATGATCAGTGCTGTGGTCCTGCAACGAGAGAGCAATGAAAGAGTGTAAACCTCACAGCGTTGAGAAGGACTCTAAAGCCTCGCAGAGAAAGTAAACAGGGTCTTGGAAAATGAACCACTAATAGGCTTTTCCTTCCCTGCGGAGAGATTACAGCTTTACACATATTTCATGTTGAAATTAAAACAGAAAGCAGATTTAATTTGACCTATAAGTTTGTCTGACTCACTTCCACGTTACCTCTATTTAGTAAAGGACTAACTTTCTTCCATTATATGTAACATAACGACTAAATAATAGATTTCACTCTCACTTAAAGACTATTTTGGAAAGTTCACTCACAAGGCAGCGATGCCCCAGTGGTTCCCGGCACTGGTGCCGGCAGATTCAAACAGCGACAGTCCGATGAGAGAGATGGTGGGACCGATGGTGAGAGGTCCGATGAAGCGCATGAAGAGGCCGATGAGGCCGGAGAAACCGACAACCACCTGCAAGAGGGAGCCAACCATAATGGAACCCTGGAGCTGATGAAAGAAGAAGGTGTTTTATAGGTGATTTAATTTGATTATTCTATTAATAATACAAAAATAATAATATATAATTATTTTAATACAATTTCAAATTTAATACAATTCACTTGTATGACACAATAAAGTGTTGTACAATTATTATTAATAAATGCTCAGGTTACGAACAGGCATTACAGTAAAGGTGCTATAACCACGGTCCGAAATATGTCAGTGACAATGCTCACTGAAGAAAAGACTTTTCAGATTCTTATACGGCTTTTGCATTAAATATTAATGAACTTGTTCTGTTTGTTATCAAAGTTCAGTGAGTGATGCCATCAGTGTGATTAGAACAATGTGTTGGCTGCTTACTGCTCTCATTCGACTCTGCCACACGTCTATGAATTCAGCTGACGAGGTGTTGACCAGGGTTGCGTTCTGGGTCCAAGCAGGACAAGCGCACTCTGGCATGGACAGCATGGCCATGGAGGGGGCCAGCAAGGTGAACGTCCCACCTTGGAGAATTGGCAGTCTGGAAATGAAGTGGGCAAAGAGAGATATCAGAGGGCAGAGAAAAGGGAAGCAAGACTTTCAGCCTGCTGTCGTTATCTAGAGTCTTCAGGGGAATCAGCCACATCAGCAAAGCAACAGAAACGTTGTGTTTGCTTAGGAAAAGTGAAGCTCCTCTGAACATCATCTCTAAAATCCAAATTAAAACACGTGAAAGTGCAGACATCGACTCTAATTAGACCAGATGATAGTAGCAAAGGCTAACTGAGTTAAAGTCATGCTGCTATGTAATGATCCTCATTAGACCGTCTGACAGCTGCACTGAACAGTAAACATGTGAAATAGTAATAGCAAACATCTTTTGATAGCCCGTAATGTTTCCATCCTCATTATACAGCTGGTGTTATAGAGAGACAAGAAAGCGTCGGTGGCACAGAGCCAGTGGAATGTGGATTTAGCAAGAACGGGATTCCAAACATAATAAGATGGAGATTCTTTCCCTAATCCTACTGTGACGTGGACGTTCAGCGAGCTCTGAGTGAGCACAAACATACATTCAGAATTTGTAGTCCTCCCAAACAAAATCAGCTTTACATGTTATATTTTTCTTTCCGCTGACATCTGTCAACATGAAGCACCAAAATAAAGAATACAGGAACATTCATTACTTCTGTTTAGACAGAGCGCTGGTGCATCTGGTGGATCGAGCTTGTCCGAAAAAATGGAACACATCTTGTTTCATATTGTGAATTATCGAATATCCAAAATAGCCGAATATCAGAGTCCAGCTTTATTTGTGTCATCTGACTCTTCCTCTCATCAAGGCTTTAATATGGCGTGTATCTGAATGTAAACATTCCTCCATAATCCCTTAAATACAAACTTCCCATGAACATACTCAGTGCTCCCTTATTCAGCCTCAAGGCGACACATGTGCTTTCAGCAGGCCTCGCCGTTCAAGAGGTTAGTAAGCAGAGCTGAGTGATTGTTCTGCTCTGCCTGGTTAATCACAAGGACCAGCAACGCTGGTTACTTAAACACATTCTGCTCGGTTTCCTGCAGAAGTGCACAAACTAACATGAAACAAGCTCTGAGCGACTCGTGAACAACTGTGCATAACCTGGGAGTAGAGAAATGTATTTGCTCCGACCATCTTTGAATCACACGTCTCCCCGGCCTCATTGTTTATTTACTACGTCCGTCTTTACTTTCTTACCTAACGCCGAAGGTGACTTGCAACAGAGTGCAAATACCAGAGACGAAGAATATGGTGCTGATGAGGTGGCTCTGTGTGAGGGCGTCGTGCTGCAGACACAACCCCTGAGACAGGATCAACGGGATGGCGAGGATGCCTCCGAACGCAGTCAGGCAGTGCTGAGAGGGCAAAGACGGGTAAACACATTACTCACATGTACTAGAATACATAAAGGGAAACATCTCAACATCACGATCCACGTAAACGTGAAGAAAACATCATGTGGAAGCTGTCATGTGACACCCTTGTGTTGTTGCATTCGAGACTCCACTGGCTCTTAAACCAGGACATGAGTGAAGACTCAAACACCGGCCTTTTGCTGACGTACCTGAATGCCAAGAATGATGCACAGGTACCAAGGAGGAACATCTGTCACACAGTAGGCAAGCTTGTTGCTGTCCTGGTCCACGGACGAGACCTGCTCGTCTTCATGTTTCATGTCAGAGAGATCACAGAGGCGTCCTTCAAGCTTCAAACAGATAAATACGCAGGAAGTGATGTCATGCTTTACATCTCAGCTGATCATGACACATGGTAAACATTTTAAAGTAATTTTCTTTTAATGGAGGAAGTCATAAATAAAGATTAAGTTGGAGGTGGAGTTTATAGGAGCGAGATTAGACGAGCAGTCAGATCAAAGATTGATCTCAGACGTCAACAACAAATGTCTCTTTGTTCTTATAGATCCATGACAGGACTCGCTTTTCTATCTGGTGTAGATGGTCGATGTTGTTATTGATTAGAGAGATTAATCTCTCTTAGATATTAATTACCAGTCAGATATGTTCACACTTACATTATTTCAGAAGCCTCCTGTTGTATTTACTGGCAGAATTGTTAAGGACTTATATCTTCTCATTTAAATAGTTACATATAATATCAGAATATCTTGCAATATTCTTGACTAGCTTCAAAGAAATAAAAGGATGTAATCCCTCCATACAATCATTGATTGGTGAATTTAAAGTTTTACTTACTCTGAATGCGTAGTTGTCAAGACCGTTGCTCTCCTTCTCTGGAGCCATGTCAGCTTCAGCTCAGGGGACCTTCTGAGGCAACACCATAAGTCCTGGGTGGAGGAAGCAGAAGGAGAGAGAGAGAGAGAGAGAGAGAGAGAGAGAGAGAGAGAGAGAGAGAGAGAGAGAGAGAGAGAGAGAGAGAGAGAGAGAGAGAGAGAGAGAGAGAGTGAACCGATGCCTCTCTGCGTCTCTCAGTGAAGACGTCTCCTCCTCCTCCTCCTCTTCAGCTCCGGCCGGCCGGCAGCCAGAAC
>CAAKHC010013334.1:0-15014 GCA_901007825.1 Macroramphosus scolopax
GTTAGAAGAGGAAACCAAGTTTCAAGTCGCTGGGATTAACTTTTTAACATTATCTTCATTTTTAGGGTTGGGGTTAGGTTTTTCAAAAAAATTCATCCCAGGGACCTGAAACTTGGTGGGTTTGTTGATGGTAGCCTACGTAATATAAGTGCCAATGTGTAAATCGCTGGGATTAACATTGTTGCAGTATCGTCATTTTTAGTTTTGGGGTTAAGGTCTGGAGTTAGGGTTAACTCTACCAGTCATACGTGCACATAAACATTCAGATTGTCAGACTGGATTGTCGTAGGGCCTGAGTTCAGGAGTCTTATGGCATGAGGGATGAAACTGTTTTTGAACCTGGTTGTCTTGGTTCTCCGGCTGCAGTACTTCCTGCCCGATGCCAGCAGGGAGAACAGGCCATGTTGGGGATGAGAATTGTCCTTTATAATGTTGGTGGCCCTGGGATCATGGAAAAGCCCCTGGACCTTCTGTCTGTAGGCACGCTTAGCTATCCTTAACACCCGGTTGAGGTTTGCTCCCGCTGTTCTCAGAGCACTCTCATCTCCAGATTTAAAGGCAGCATTTTGCTCCCTCAGCGCTGCCGGAACTTCTCCAGTCATCCACAGTTTGGAATTGGCCCGTGTTCGGATGACTCTGGCGGTGGTGACGTCCTCAATACATTTCTGTATATATCCTGACACAGACATGGCATACTCGTCCACATTGCAGAGCTGATCAGCTGTAGCTGCTACTCTGAACATGTCCCGGTCAGTGTACATGAAACAGTCCTGCAGGGCATCCATGACTCCCTCAGGCCAGACTCTTACCTGTTTCACAGAGGGGTTACCTCTGATCAGCAGGGGCTTGTATGCAGGGATTAGCATAACATAGAGGTGATCTGAGGACCCCAGGTGGGGGAGGGGTGTGGCCCTGAATGCCTGCTTTATGTTGCAGTACACCTTGTCCAGTGTATTAGCTCCCCTATTTGCAAAGTTAACAGACTGGTGCGTAGACACTCCGTTGTGGCATTGGTTACTGTGCCATGATCACTGTACTTTTGTAAGTACAGCAAGGGTTTTCTCCGTTTTTTTCCCCCATAAAATAATGTTACAAATAGAGCAGTACTCTCCCAGCCGACGTATCAACAGATTTAGCTGCAGGAGGTGGACTCATTCCATCTGCAAAGTCCCTGTCAACGGAATGCTTTGCTCTGCATACACTGCAAGAAACATTCTTAGTCGTGCATGATGGAAATACCAATACACAGCCATGCATGAGTGATGGACGTAAGGAAGCACCATTTGGTAGGTGACAACCAGAACTGGACAGCTGGTCTTCTTCATTGAGCTTCTTACATGCAGCAGACTGAGGCATTTGTAAACCCCCCCTCACAATGTACAGTTGCTGAAGACATACAGTATTTAAGTATGTATTTTCTATCATCATTATACACATTTTAAAATGAACTAGGTTTTGGTGGATTTTGGCAGACGAAACATAATATTTCAGCGTTGTCTATGTTGTGGAAGTTTGTGCTTGGTTAGTGTGCATTTGAATAATTCTCCCCTTCCAGATGAAGACACAATGTGTATGAGCACATACAAGTGAACGTGCATGAACAGGCGTTACACGTAAGGGTTTGCATAGGCTATACACTGCATAACCATGTAATAATCCCAAGTAATTGAATCAAGGCACATGGCTGCACGGTAAGAAGCTAAATGGAACTCAGAGGAATCTTTTCGGAATTTGGAGGAGAGGGGTAGTGAATTACTTCGTAAAAGGGGGAAATCCATTAGAAAAATGAAAACTGTTTATCCGATTATACCTATTATCTTATTACATGCACATCTCTGATTTAAAGCGCATCACAAAAACAATCTCATCAGCAGCGGGGAATCAGTGCTGACTAACACCGGCGAGCACCAACAGCTCCAAATTTCCATTAAGGGTCTTCAGTTTCTTATGTCGGCATTTTTGTCAGGGAATTGTGGCTTTGGCAGGTAATTTGACACCCTTGCCTTTGGTCCTGAGGTGTGTCATATGAGTTGGTACGAGTTAGACAGCACAGGGAGATCAGATAACCAGGATGTGGTGCAGCTAATGAGGCCTGTCGCTGCCTTCACAATGCTGCATTGTGCAGTCCCCATTGAGCCGTTCGTTACTGATCAGAGATCAAGATTCTGATGTTCACCACCAAGTCTTTTCCAACATGACAAGAGCACAATCTTATCTGGCGGTGACTAGTCTGAGCCTCTGTTATCTCATAGTTAGTCAGAGTCTGGTCAGTATTTAAATTGTCAAAACAGGTTTATCCTCCGTCGGTATCTGCAACCTGGTTTGACTCAGAGATGAACCGAGGATGGTCTTAGTCGGTGTTAGGGAAAATAAATGTTTAGATTGGCATTTAATTAATGTTGTATTAAGTATGAAGTACAACAGTCTTGATCTGATCATACAGCAAATCTTAAAAAATAATGGTGTTGTTGTGTTTGCAACAAATTTTCATTCCAGTCATGGTATCATGGATAATGATGTTCCTCTTTCGGGTAATTGAAGATCGTTTGAATGGTACGCAGCCTCTGTTTAATTTGTGTGGCTGATTAAACCTTCGCTCTTAAGGAGTTGCCTTGGATAAGAATTATTTATTTCTAATTATGTTTTATTAACCTCCCGTGTTAACCGTGTTAGTACAAGCATATTACTCATGCCACTTTATAATCACTTAATTTAGTGTAGCCTAGTTCAAAGACTGAACATTATAATCTCCATGATGGTAGGATTTATTGCAGAGCTGCTGAATTAGATTGAAATATTTAAAGCTAGATGAACATCACAGTGAGACATCAAACCGAGAGCATTGAGGGACAGAAACCTGTCAATGAGGATTAATTGGCCTTTTGTGTTTCAGCAGATTCAAGTAAATAATCCAAAAGAACGAGCTTTAAGAATGCCTACATTAACGTTTAAATGCATCCGAAATAGATCATTCGTTTGATTCCTGTACTTCCTCTGATGAGATCTGATGAGTTAATTGTCTTATATAATGATATGACAAGCTCGGGACTGTAAATTTGATTTTGATTTAGTGAACGTTCGCCATCACAATCACTATATAAGTTTGTTATTTCTGTAGAGTTTTATTTAGTGCACTTGTTATTCCGAAATCCACTTGTAAGTAATGACATGAGTTAAGTTGAGCTCCTCAGCCGATGTGCCGACTCATCATGAAGGTTTGTTAGCCCCATCGGATCGATATCTGTATGCTAAGATAATTCTAGTAAAACTGATACCGAAATAACTAGGACCAAATTTATAATTGTATTACTTGATACATAACTTATTAATAGGACAGCAATGTCGACTTTTTCCATTGGTGGCGTACTTTCCTTATGATGTTAGATAGTTCAACAGTCTGCTTTTTACAGAAGCAAAATTCTGGTTCTCTCTGAAGAGGGAAAATGCTAAACTGACTAAACTGAAATAAGATGGACTCGATTTATGAAATTAAAGTCCAGCACACCCTGGAACCGAGGAGCTGGTGAGCATCATTGCCACCTTTCTCACCTCTGATGAGTTTGCACTTCTGACTTTAGAAGTGAGTGTTGCTCTTTGATGAGCGGTTGCTATGGAGATAACATATGCCGCTAACGGTGAGTAGAAATCTCACTTGGCCTGACATTAAGACCCATCAATCCGAGAGCTCGATGGCGCTTTCCCCTGTCAGCGACAGCTACAGAGGGCAACCTGCCAGACGTCCAGCAATCCCTGCAACAAACCAGCCACCCAGTGGTCAGTCGGAAGATCAGCTCACCAGCCGGCCAGGAAACAAGCCATTAAATCCTCCAGCTAGCCTTTAAGTCAATCATCTAGTCATGCAGCCATCCGGCCCCTGCCCCCATCAGCCCCACACAACTCTAATCCACCATGGCCTTGGCCTTCCAGTGCTCTTTTCGAGTGCCCCGCAATCTGTGGTCACAACAAGCTTAGCCGTGTGCTAATCCTCGCATTTCCATCCAGCTATCATTATCCCAGCACTGATACTGTCTGTGTCTGCTGCTGCTCAGATGGCAGTCGTCCGAGTTCTTTTTTTTTTTTACACATTCTTCTGCCAAAATATGGTCGATGCAGACAGAAACAAAAGAAATAGAAAACAGATTTATAAAAAGCAAGAGAAACATGATCTGCCTTACAGAAACTATTAGATAAGCCTGCATAAATTCAAATCAATTCAATGTACAAACAGGGAGGCAGACAGACAAGTGCCCACTCACATATTAACACAGCAGTAATGGGTCCCCTATGAATTAATATGGCTCTCTATGAGTCAATAATTGGGGTCAATAGGCCCCTTAATGGCCATTTCCTTGTTGGTCGGTTTGCCATTAATGTCTATAAGCACATATGAGCCTGATGTGGCGTCTGTTTGTTTTTTAAAATCATGTGTTGTTGTGTTCAGACGTTACAGTGTGCAGGACTTACAGTGAAGACAATGTGAAATATATGTTAATGGGGCTTTTTTTCCCCAAGCTGTGCTCATGTTACATGTATAGGCTCTGATCTATACAGGCTGCAACCTTCTGTTGTAAATGCAACCACATTCTGCCTCTTCTGCATGAGACGTGTCCCTTTTAGACTCTCATTAATGTCGGCCTTCAGATGTCAGATGTTTGCACTTGTTCATGCTATCATTTCACTGGAAAACAAACAAATGATGATGACCCGACTGTGAAAGCGGAATAAGCACAGTTTATACATTTCTGTATGGGGGTGTGTCAGGTTGTATTGATCGTCTCAATGTGGTAGTGCTGGTTACTGCTACATTCCTTATGTGTGGCTGCCCGGTCAGCTCGCTCTCATTAGCTGTTGCAGGTTTCTGCACAACATTCCATCGCCGTTCCTCTAAAGGATTTCAGTAGTAAAGATCCAACCTGGGTAGATATCAGCTGAGACCAGCCTTAATCTGGGGAAGCTCCTCGATGGTCGTCAGGGGTGAATCAGACAGATAGCATGTAGACTTTATATACACCACCGTGTACTGCTGTTAAGCACAGAATATAATGTTTTTACAAATGTCAGGTCTTAAAGCATCACAGTGGTAATCTCTGCTCTGCTGAGCATGTTTGTGCTGTAACGGTCAGTTATGCACGCTGCACTTTATGTCTTCTATACAGTATAATATCTGCTCCGCTTCATATTAAGCTGATTGGGTCTTTCAGTAATCTGGACGTTGGCCAAAATACAGAGCAGAGCAAACGATTGCCTTGTTGAGCACATAAGGGCACACTGGAGACAGTTTACCATTGTAGGAACGTAACAAGCACTTAGGGTGCATTAAATATACATTTAAGAAATGTATTGAGCCTTTCCATATTGTCAAGTTGGGAAAACTGTAAGGATGTAAGGAATGAAGTTAATGTTAATGTGTTATGAACAGCATCAACTTATGACATCATCCAGAGTAACACTGGACAGTTGCAGTGTCGTCAGTCATTGTGTGACTGATGCCCATCTGTTTATGTAAGTGTGCTTGCATGCATTCATCCTAGAAATATAATGACCATATTCATACAGAATTTAAAATGTGCCTCATGCCTGTGGCGTTAGAAACAAACCTGCATTCTGCTGATGAATCTTAACCAGGAATCCACTCCACTTTTCTTGAAAAGGCTTTATTTTATGATGGCTGACTGAGTGTGCGAGACGCATGGAGGGAACGGAGGGCATGAGGAATATGATGATAACAGCCTTTTTGTATGATTTCCAGTATAGTCAAAAATGCAGCTCAAACTTCTCAGACACTGAAAGGAATCCAGCAGATTCTCAGCGAGGATTCACGGGAACAAGAGCAAGAGCAACTGTCTCTCACACTTGGAAAAAAAAAAGCCGTGGGCTGTAAAGAAGCAGCAAGAGAAGTATACCTCTGAGAGTTCTGATGGCAGAGTGAGAAGGGAAAAGAGCCAAGCCTTGTTCTGCTGCTATAAGCCCTGCACTGCCTACACTGAGAGTGGAGCAGGGAAGAAATTGGCAGGGAGAATAAGGGCAAGACGGTGTAAATTTGGAGCACAAAAGGCTTAAGGGGGCACTGTGCATGCATCCCTGTAGCCCTGTACGCCCATGTGTGCACTTGCAGACACACACACGCACACTAAAGTATGCATGGGGCTTATGAGGTGGCTGAGGAGAATGATTGGCGAGGGGATCAAAACAAAGCCCATGGGTGATGTTGGAGGGGAGCTCAGGGTCTTGGGATTGAAGTCTGCTCTTTATCTGTCGGTCATATGCACACTCGGACGTGCACACTCGCACACATGCAAGATATCTGAGATCATAATGACCATAAGAGAAGGGAAGATTGGCCAAGAAATACAAACCACCAGCAGAGGAGTTCAATTCACACGCTTATATTCGCACAGAAACTCTTTAACTGGCTGATTTTGTGCGCGGATAATCCTGTGAAACTGTGTGTGCATGTGTGTTTGTTGTGTGTGGAGAAAAACTTTCATCGGCCAGGAGACAACATCCTCCAAAACGTTGGAAGGAAGATGCCAATCAACTTCTTACCCACAATAATCTGCGACCTGGTTTCTCAATGCTGTCAGCCCCTTTAAGGGGTTGAAACTAACAACACAGCTACATCCAATTATTTTCTTTCAGAGCATCGCAACACTTTCTGTAAACATGCCTGCTATTTTCATACTCACAATTCAGAGCTGTGACTGGCACGATTGAACGACTGGGCTGAACCGGCCCTATAATCATCCTCTAATGTGCAGCTGGCCTGAATCCACAACAGTTGGCTGACTTGTTCCCTTTGACCTCAAGTGGGCAAAGAAAAATCAATGTTTGCTGAAAGGTAATACAATAATAAAATTGGGAAGGTGCAACTTCATGTTTAATCAATGTATAATTACTTCCATGCATGTATTTATCTCATATTATTACTAGAAAGCCAGTTTGGTCTTTGACCCAGAATGTGTGTCCTCGCAGTCATGAAAAAGGTGAGAGGAGCAGGTCAAAGGACTAGAATATTAAAAGTCTCACCTCCCTCCCGTCCTCTCAGGCCAGTGTGACAGGGGACAGGAGCGACAACACACACGTGTGAAAGCTGCCACGTTGTTGTTAATTCGCTGACAGGGTTTCATCCATCTGATCTCAAACGACTTTGTCATCTTGTGCTCTTTTCCTCTCCTGTTGAGATCTTCATCTGAGAACAGAGCGCCATCTGCTTTCTCCTACTCAAGCAGCTTTAATTCCACTCACAGGAATTGTTTGTATTTTATATAACCCGTCATTGCATATTTATCTTCCGCAGCCTGCTGTTGGCCCCTACTCCTGCATGCGTGAGAGTTTTAAAAAAAAAAAAAGGTCCTCAGATTAAAACAAGCATGCAAAAATAATGAGCAGCGATAGAGATTCACTCTTACTTTTTTTACTACGTTATTTCTTCTCCCTAAGTGCCGGTCATTCAGGAGAGAAGATGTTAGCTAATGGATGAAGTGCAATAAAAATATGAGGAAAGTGGGGAGCTCACAATATTCTCCCGACACGGTTGCTCCTGCGAAACATAAATTCTGTTATTTAAGACCATTTATGGGCCGAATATTTTAACAGGCTTATAAATTCTCACCAAAAACGGTTAAATTAGTCGTATACGATGAAAATCATTACCTGGGTTCAGCCATATTTACAACTATATGTTTAGGCACTGTGTTTGTGCTGTAGGCTGCAGCATACATCCGTCAGCTGTGCTCCTTCCTCCACCTGCTCGCCGGAGATACAACATGATAGTGATGAAATGTAATTAACATCAGAGATATTTCCTTTTGCCCTAAAGAAGTTCTGCTTGCTAACACAGACATCACATTCTTTCCTTTAGAATTACAAGTCGCATGTGTGAGGTTTCTCTACGTCATCATGACAGCAGTGCACACAGGGAGGAGTTGGTACCGCTAACCCAGGATGATGCAGCAGCGGCGGTGGAAGCCGGATCCAGAGAACGTGAGCAAGGTTACAAGCTATAAGCTTCAGGCCATGCACAAACTACAAGACACACAACAAGATTAGCTTAGACTGAGGGGGAACATCACTGTGAGGCTCAAAGGACTGTTGTATTCTGACTGAGATCTGACTGAACCAGGATATTACAGGTGCTGCTGCTGAGGTAGCAGGCAGGTAAATGCCAGTAAGAAGATAGGGGACTGAATGTGTGCCATGGATATCGTCGTGGCAACACAATTGATGGCAGAACAAATAACATTTGCCAGCGTCATTGTATTATTATTAAAGAATATTTTTAGAGATACAAATACCAGTGTCTGCAGAAGACAAACAGAGATGTTCTTTTCCTGGGAATGAATTCCATTTACACGCGGCGACACTTGACAAATCGAACACCTCACAATCCCGTCCATCTCACACGCTGGCCAGTCAAGCGGGACCTTAACTGGGAAGAATCGGTGTCTGATAGCTGTTGTCAGAGAGGATTGTCTGGGCTTGTCAGACACAAAAGTAGTGAGGAACATGTTGCCTGTGAGTTTGAGCTTAAATAGAAACTCTTCTCCTTATCCGTAGAAAGACTTGTGTCTTATATACCAATATTGACTTTGCAGTCCTGTAAGGCTTCAGCATCCTGACCTGTAGTGAGTCGCTGACCAGTAAGTACCTCCCTGAGCTCATTCAGTATTCCAGTTAGGATTATGCTTAAATTTAATACCAACTACCTTATGCACTCTGTGTTTCCCACTGCAAGGTCAGATAATTTGATTACAGTGGGCTGTAGTAGCTCTGCTAAGACCCTCCTCCCAGTTGTCTTTACTCTTTTCTTAATACCTACTGCAGATGTTCAGTTTATTGGTCCACTTCATTTAGATATCAAACATTCCTCTAAGAATCTTTCACCAGTATATGAAGTTAGTCATCATCATATTCAGCTTGTCAAGATGCTCTAAATATGCAGCTGTCAGATCATTAACTCTAACTAGCTGCCGGTCCCTAACAGCCTCCAGCAATTATTCTTAACAAACTACCAGAGCTTGTTGATAACATTTGTTACATTTTTGATCTCCTCGCCCTAATTCCACCTCTCAACCACTCAAATCTCGGCCCTACGTTGTGCCACGTTTTACATTCTAATGAATTTACATCTTGTATGCGTGTGTGAAGCACTTTGTATCTGTGTGTTTTAAAAAGCCGTATAGAAATAAAACTGCACCTCCTTAATATTTCTTCAGTAAGTATCACTGATGTGTGAGAAGCTCGAAGAAGATGCTGGATGACCTCATGCATGACACCTGGCTGCTGTAGTCTGAGGAGATAGTCTGGTTGGGGGGATTCAGACATATCAGATGAAAACGGTGAAAGGCATGTTGTGGTCATTATCTCTCTCAGTCTGTATCTCACCAAACCTTTCAGGTTCTTATATCTGATGCGCCAGTCTTGACAAAGGAAAACCTCGACCCTGAGACAGACGGACAGGCGAGCATGTTTACCTAAATGTCTGCAGCATTGAGGCAGAGGTGTATTTTAAACTACTTCATATCAGCCTTTTTGTTTGTAAGGCAACCAAAGAAGCAAATTAGAGCAAACGAGAGAGACGAGTCGTTCACCGGCTCTGCGCATGAAAACAGCAGCAGCAGTGAGGAGAATATTACAGTACGTGGGAAGAACGGATGCTTGTGTAACATCTTTGGCTCTGACACAGTGGAGCAGAGTCAGCCTCGGACGGAGGACCGCCACGCTGACACACACCCACAGCACCAAACTTACTTTAATGTAGAATAAAGGACTGTGAAGGTCGGTTGGATGTTACTTCGCTCAAAGACTCTGGAGGTGAGCAGATCGGTGAACTTGAGTGGATAGATGTGACACCGAAAGGTGATTCACAAAGATATCGTATGTATGGAGGCATCGCTATAAAAGAGACATATTCACAACATTGTCATGATGGTATCTTTCAGATTTTCCTTGTTGGAACACAAGATGATGTCAACATACATACAGTATATGTGCACGGGGGATGAGATATATAAACACAGGAATCTCTAAAATGAATTATCCAGGCAGATATATACTGTATGTATATATAGTTGTCTTGAACCACATTTCCCTTCACCACATGAGCCACCTCCCATATCTTCACACACTACAGCCTCTTTGTGGTGTCAGCCCAGCGTTCTGTGTGTGCACGCAGACATCGCTGTGTGAAGCCGCGGCTGTCCTCAAACTCTCTCTGAAACTGCACTCCTGATATGAAAAGAAGGGGGGATATCTTACTAAACGGCAGATGTGCAAGCTGAAAGCAGTCTTTCTGCTGCCCAGAGGAATGGCTTTTTTAGAGAAATCTTGGAGGAGCACTGCACATGCGAGAGGAGGCTGGCGAAGCAGCTGCAGACATTATTACAGAGAGTCATTTAACAACAAATTACTGAGCTATTCATCACACAATGAATGAAAATCTGCTTTTTCACGCAGAGATTCAGATGAAAAGGCAACTGAAGAGACCACCAAAACCACAATTAATAACCAAAGAATGGATATGAAAAGAAATTGATGTCCAATATCTGCTTGTGACTTCTCATTTCTGGGATTTTGCTTTAAGATTTTCAAACATGCTTTTCAACTTTGTGTACTAGCTAGAGTAGATATATATGATTGTTAGTGTGTGATGTACTGCTTGAATGTGTGTATGTGTGTGTGTGTGTGTGTGTGTGTGTGTGTCTGGTATCCGTCACTGTCGCTGTGTGTCCTCTGCTCTCATATCAGCTGGGATGAGGAGCTGGGTGCAATTCATCAGCTCACAGCTGTGATTCACAGCCTGTTGGTTGGTCAAGGTCACTTCAGTCTCACACACACGCACGCACGCACGCACACACACACTGTCCTTGCATATGCATCCTCATGACTCACAGCACGTTTGTATTAATGCTCATCATTCCTGACATGGCAAAACCAAAACCTTCGAATTAATTTGGGGTCCCAACAGGATGTCCGGTTGGCCGTGTTTCCATCAAAGTATTTCAATGTGTATTTTTGAAGCATCATATTGGGAACAGGCACGATTCTACAGACTTCCTCTATTTTCAAAAAAGTTTTTGTTTGAGCTGTTGTTTCCTTATTTTGAATAGCACTTAACAGGAGTTGATTTGAAATGAGTTTGGACAAAGCGAGCATCTCAAGAACAGACCAGGCATGCAGAGGTTGTGAGATGAAAGTGATCTGACGCTGTTCAATTTTGAATTGAGGGCTGTTCAAAGAAATGATTTATGTGCATAAAAGCTGTACTTTTAGAAAGTCCTTGATTAACAGTCCAATCAGGATCTGATTCTGCCTGTAAACCTCAGCTGATTTGTTCTCTTCAATATGAGCTTTGTAGAGACAGAAAATTGATATATTTTCCTGATGAAACTCCGAATGTTTGAAGAAAACAGTCTGTCTCTAGCATATCTTAATAAAAAACAAAATAGCTACAGAAACATTGAGCTGCGAATAGCTGCACTTTTTTTCTATTTGAGGTTCCAAGTTCAATTAATATGCTTTTTTCTTTCCTGAGAAGAATCTAAAGTGTAATTTGCATATTAACGACCACTCAATGTCAATGAATTTCATGTGGCTTCGTCTCATATTGCGTCCGACGGTTAATCGACCAATCAGAGGCCATGTTCTCATTGCAGGAGTGACATAAACACAGAGAAATGGCTGAGCCAAGTTTCGAGAAGCCCTCCGTCTGAGCTAAGTGGGCACTTGACATAATGTCTGTTCAATTAATTTAACTTTAGCAGCTGATTCGTTGTGGAGAGGTTGTTGCTGTTGCCTCTGTCAGAACCGTCGCAGCTCCTCTCCAAACCAAACACTGCACTTGAACAGAACTGGCCATCAAGAAAGACTTTTTCCTGAGTGCTGGTCAAACACCGAGGCAGAAGTGAGCTCTTTCCTGTTTTGCAGAAAAATGCTGCTGGATTATATGCGTCCCCTCTAAAAATAAAGCTAACAGTATTTTCCATCATCATCCATCAGGTTTACCTTTATCCCTGCTCAGGATGCTGTTGTGTGGTCCTCGGCAGGACGCACACACCCTGCTGTTGCTGCCATGATGCTGCGCCTCTATATTTATTTCAGACCACACAGCCCTGCGTTGATAATAACTGTGTGAATTACCTGGAGCCATAATCACATGATGTGTGACGAGGAGAAGGTAAAGCACAGGCCATCTGGTGTGCCTGGTTGCAGCTGAGCCAACACACATACTGTAGCTACACAAGCCAGCGGGGCAGACGCACACACGCTTACACACAAGCAAGCACAGACTAACAGTCGTATGAAATAATGCATTAAGATAAGAAGCACAGCCCTGGTTTAAATTCAACTCACCTGCAGAAATGCATTTGAGCAGTAAATATTCTGATAAAAATATTGTTTCATTCCATCAATCGCTGGCTGTTTGCCATTTAATGTCATTCACTGCAATCTCCAGATTATGTTCTGTTTGAAGCCACGAAACATCAGCAAAAGCTACTGACACAGTTGCTCTTATCAAACAGAGGATGACCGGCCCACCAAAAAACACGTCTTATTATTTTTACCACAGGTTTAAATTAAATGACTTTTTTTTTTTACCTCCCTCCCTCCCTCCATCTATCTTCATTTCTCCTATATATGTATATTCCATATATAGTTGTCCTTCATATTCAAACAGGGCGTGTATCCATTGTTTCCCCCTCTTGCCCCCCCTTACCTTCCCCCACCAATGTTGCATCATCTCCCATCTTTTTTTCTGCTCCACGCCTCTCCACCCTGCTATCAAATCTCTCCATCTCTCTCCTCCTCCTGCCTATCAGCTCAGACACCAACCTGTCACTTAGACCTCAGAGCTGTGGGACACAGCTGCCGGATAAAAGTAACCTCTATGCATATAAATACACAAAAGCACACACACACACTCACACATACACATGTGATTGTCCCCTGCTGCCTCTCTGAACTATAATCAGGAGGGTCTCAGCTGCTGGTCTGGCCGTCTCCTCTCTGAAGGACTCGAGACATCAGTCAGGCCTCCAGGGTCCTGACAATGTGTTTGTGCTCTGTGTGAATGTTTCACAATGTTTTAAACATTTGGCGACAAATTCGGATTTTAAAGCCAGTTGACTCGGGGAACGTCCTGTCCAATTAACATTGTGTTTTTTTAACTGATTGTGTTGTGCAGTGAGTCAAACAGACAAATTTGCATGCTGCATTTGGGTAAATGTGAACAGAAATACTAAAGTGTACTAAAGTATTCATGATGAAAGCACTTTTAATTTAGATCTGCTATAAATTACATTAATGCAAACAAATGATATCACCTCTTAAATTGATGAGGAGAACTTTAGTGTTTGAGTGATAAAATTGTCCCGATCACAGGTCATGTGAGATGGGGTGTGGATTCAGGGAAGGACATGTTGTGACTGATAAGACGCGTTCAGGAAGTGAACATGTCGCTGCTGTAAACAAAAGTCTCTGTTTCAGCCCGTCCAAAGAAACACAATCAAGAAGTGTTTAAACAGAAACCGGGCCAGCAGCGTTTCCCATAGTCTCAGTTTTAGGGGATTTCAAACGCTGGAGGAATGTGGAGGCTTGACATAAATAAAGCTAAATGTATGCATTTTAAGACAAAAAGATATTGAGGCTGTAGCCTGACGCTACCAGTTTGCACAAGCATTTGTGAATACACCGTCTTGATGAGCTCACAACACTAACACAGAGACTGACACCGGCAACAAGTCACACCAGCTCTTATTCATGCAGACTTGGAATTGTAAAGATACATGATTTATGGAGTTTATTTCCAGAGGAACAGACCATCAAATTAGCAAAATAACATGACATAACTACAAAACAAATAATTTAAATGACAGCTGACGGTGGGTCCAGTTGCTAATAGCTGATTTGTTCGATCACCCAGTTACATTCAGCAGATGTAACGCCACATTATCATTTTTTTAATTAATTATTAATGTCAAAGTATTGTCAAAGTATTTGATCCAATTCCAACAATCCGTCTCCATTTAGCTCTGGTTTGGTCTCCAGCTTCTCATGAGGGAAACATCTGACTCTTCGGCTGCTAAATGCTTCATTACGTTCACCACCTAGCTGATGAATTTTTCGTGCACGACAGTTTTTACAGTGTACAGTGCCCAAAGATTATAATAATGCTGCTAAGCATTGAGACTGAAGCAAAGCAGTAAAGTTGTGGACCTGAAGACCAAAACAAAAAGCTGAAAGATGCTGAAGTCATGGAGCTGAGGAGATAACTCTCTCTCTGGGTTCATCATTACAACGAGCCTTCAGCAAACAACAGTATAATAAAAACACTTAGTATAGTTACTTTAGATGGTCATAAATGTTTTATATTGCGAGAAGCAATGCATGAAGGGAGTATCAGGGTTATGGACCAAAGATTATATATTCCGTTCCTCCACTCAGATTTCATGCTATGTTTTATTCTCCAGAGAGTTCATTCATAAGTCAATGCATCGCCCCCAGAGGAGACTTAAACTAACATTGTGTCAGTGTGAGAGAAGGAACGGCCGAAAGAGAGGCGGTGTGCATGTGTGTGTACCTGCCTGACATATGCGTGTGCCAGAGGCTGCATGCTTGTCAGCGTGTGCATCTACTGTATAGAACTACTTGTGTGTGTGTGTGTGTGTGTGTGCATGCATTGTGTGTGTTCTCTGAAGCCCTGAAGGTCAGCAACGAGGTGATTATACCTCAGCAGCATGCAGGTTGGGAGCACAAACGGCTGGTCTTCCACATTGATTTCCTGTCACTCAAGATGGAAATTCATACTGTACATCAGATTGGACCAACTCTATGTCTTTCTCTCTCTCTCTCTCTCACACACACACACACACACACACACACACACACACACACACACACACACACACACACACACACACACACACACACACACACACACACACACACACACACACACACACACACACACACACACACACACACACACACACACACACACACACACACACACACAC
>CAAKHC010013335.1:13610-27125 GCA_901007825.1 Macroramphosus scolopax
CCCCCCCACCACCCCCCCATCTGCCCCTCCGAGAAAAGCCATTTTTTATTTCTATTTTACGTCCGCGCAATAAATTTCATCTCCATTCGTTATGCAAATCAATTTAATTTCAGCTTAAACCTTGAGAGGACAAGCGAGGAAGACCTGGTGAGAGAGTTCAATTAGAGACGGATGGAAAAGAAATACAACAAGATGCATTCGGTGAGAAGCATTAGATTCCCCCTCGGATCTATTTCCAACAGATTAAACTCCCCGTTTTTGTTTCCGGCTCGGCCTCGTCGAAGCGTTCTAAGTTGATTTAGGGTGACACCTGTTTTGCCCCGGAACAATTGCACTCCTTGCCCAATATAAGAGGGTGAGAGACAGATGGAGCTCCAGGATAAACTGTCTCAGTGATTACCCTCTCTGTCTTGTACAGTAAGTCAACATTATAAATCTCGGTGGAGACGGCGGAGCAGCATCAGCCAACTCTAAGAAGCCAATTACTCCCTCAATGACCAGGCTCATGTAATATTTACAGCGATATAGTAATAAAGGAATTACTTGCAGTCTATGAAAGTCTAATGTGGGAATAATAGGATTCTTACATTTTCAATGGAGATCTTCATCTGCATGTCATATTGATGCCCGGTGTGACCGGCAGCAGCAGTACAAAGTTCAGCACAAAGTTTTTCTACGAAACAAAATACAGCTTCAATGCTCCTGCAGACCTGCAAGTGCACCGCTGATACGTCCTCAGAGCTGCAGCTCTTTTTTCCTCCTACACCCACATGACAAATGTAATTACCACAAGCAGAGTTCACAATTGAGAGGTTTGCTAAGTGATGTGAAGAAAACAGGCCAGACCGCATGGAGGGAAGGTTGCTGTTATCCACATGGAACCACGTGAGAGTACAAGCTCACACACACATACACACATGCTATCGGCAAGGTTGTTACTCTCGTGTGTCTTTACGATCCTCTCCTTGTGTGAAATAATGAGGACGCTACGGCGGATGAATCAAAGAGGTCCGACGTCATGAATGTGGAAAGTGTTTGTACGTCAGGGCGAAGTTGAATGAAACAAACGCGCAGAACGCACTCCGACTGTCTATAGGTGGAGTTCATTCATGTGCAGACGCCGCTTCTCTTTCTCCCAGACAGATAAAACACTCACTCCGGCGATACTATACAAGTTCCTGAGAAAAAAAGAAAACATCTATAACAACCGTTTGTCCTTGTACCCTCGAGTTCCTTCGCTTCCCCCTGGAACTTCCTCTTCAGGCCACTTTCATTACACATAAAAACAAGCATGTATAGCGTTTGCCTGCTGACTGCGACGGTGGTGCAAGAAGAGCAGATATATATGCCACACAATTAATTATCCATGTTTGAACGTCATTAATTTTTTATTAAAGCCAGCTGCGAGTGAGAAGGGAAACGATTCACTGATGAGACGGATAAACAGATCATCAGGCTTTTATAAGTCCGGAGAGGAGTTCACAGATAAAACCCATTAACGAGGAATAAAAAAAATACATATAAATACAGCTAATTAACTAACTGCAATGATTACATCCTTTTTATTTAATTCTAAATTATTCATTTTACTTAATATATGTATTTAGTGTTAATCAATTTACTTACATGATTCATAAGAATTTTTTTGTTTTTGCAAATGAAATGAGACCTAATAATCAATCAGTGAGGAGATCACATGACTAACTCTGATATGAAACCGGCCCTGACTCAGACAGAGTGGACCTCTTAGATCCTGCAGAGGCGATCGATAACAGGCTTGTCAGAGCGGAAGAGCTGCTAAAATTACGGACAAGTACCAATAATTACCCTAAACTGCGAGGTTCATTAGCCATGTATCCTCCGTATCATTTCATTAATCTAAAATGCCTCTCAGTACATCAGCGTGATGAGACACACACATCTGAGTATCTGCTACATACGGCCGGCGGATTTCAGGGTTCCAACACATTCTAATTATTGTCTGTATAAGCAACTGACCACTTACACGCTGGCAGTACATCACCAGCTGACTACTGTCCTCATAAACCGTAAGAGAAGCTGTTTCTTTCTAATATAAAGTGACTTCTTTACGGTGTGCTGATGGATCATTTGCCGCGGCGCCGGGATTCATTGCCGAATGACACCCGAGGTATCGCCAAGATTAAACCCCTCTGAGTAATTGCATCGCCGCTCATGGTATATGAAATACGGCAAAGTTCATCTTTTATAACACAACAGCATGCCAGGTATTTACCTCCAGCGTGCCGTGTCATCGTTCTGGTGTTTGTATCCGAAAGGGTCCGTAATTGCCGTGATAAGTGCAAGTAAGTGCAATTAACAAAGCATGGTAATTGCCTCTCGTCTCACTTCCCTCCATCCTCCTCCCTAATGATACTCACATTTAGCAGACAGATCTGTTGCAGATTAGAATCTGCAACCAGCACGACAGCAGAAATAAATAACGGTTATTCGAGTGTGTTCGACCGTCGTAACGCCGGGAAGTCATTTGCTCATTTCCTGCCTATGCAAAAAAACAACAACACCACAGGTCTGTTGTTTTATTTTTGTTTCCATTACGAGATTTATAGATGACTAAAAATAGGGGTTGTGAATCTGATTTATCACAACAGAAGCTCTTTGGCTGGACGTCCCTGCCACCGAGCCTCCGGTCCTCTCAGGACAGCTTCACCTGGCTTCCAGCCACCTTCAACTCCCTCCCTCCATCCCTCCCTTCATCCCTCCATCCCTCCCTCCCTCCGTCTCTGTGTTTTATGGTGCTGTGGTGCAGAGCTAATTTCAGTCAATTTCTGAAAAGCACTCTGTTATACTGTGAAATGGGTCTCCAAAGAGGTCATACGCCAGGAAGTTTCTCGGCTGATGGGATGTTATTCCGTGTTACAGCGTTTTCGAGATGTACCGTGTTCGGCAGCGCATTTTCCATCCTTCCTATTTTTTGAAAATGACAGCAAACACGATCTCACATTACGCACCTTCCCACTGGCATCTTAATTGAAAGTAATTAACACTAATGATTTGAGAAACAGAAAGATCTCAGCATATTCAATGACCCTCTAACAAGTTCAGTGAAAATCAGACGCCGGCAGAGGGAATCATGTGTGGCCTCGCCGAGCTCCAGCAACAGGTTTATATTGCATTTATTGCATTAAACTGTGTAGGTGAACCCGAGAAAAACTCATCTCGTCCCAGACTGTCAAATTACTGCGTCTGATACCCGAAGTTCGAGGCTGTCAGCGCCGCCCCGGGTGACGTATGCCCGGATAACTATTCGTTTTTCAGCTTGGAATTAATCAAACATCAACAACAAGTGTTGGGAATCGTTTAAGGTCCGAGTTACCGTTTATATTCTCGCCTCGGGTTTGACAAATGAGAAACTTGTTGCCGCGATTGAGCACCTGTCTCCCCCTGCAAGGCTCCGGGATTTGTCCACTGCCCCAAACTGCCTCCCTAACCGACCTCCATCCGCCTTATATTGATGTCAGAACCTCGCTGCGTCTGGTATCACCGTGAATGAGGTTTACATTGTAGTTAGTTGAAAGGCCACGTCTCATTTAGGAGAGAGAAAGAGGAGCCGAGTGTGTCCGTACAAGATCAGGGAAGTGAGGAAGAGTCACTGGGAGTGTCATTGATTTGACAGCCTGGGATGAGGACGTGTTATCAGCTCAGAGTGACCCAGAGAGGAAGTGACAAAGGTGGGCACAGTTTGGGGTTAAAACAACAACAACAGCTTCAGCAAAAGATGATCAAAGACACACAAGTTTAAAATACTGTGCTATGACACAGATTGTGATTTTAATGGAGGAAGCCAGGACCTGTGGAATGCAGACCCCTGCAGACCCCTGCTGACCCCTGCAGACCCTGCAGACCCCTGCAGACCCCTGCAGACCCCTGCTGACCCTGCAGACCCCTGCAGACCCTGCAGACCCCTGCAGACCCTGCAGACCCTCAGAAAGGCCTTCATAGCAGCAAATGTCAAATGACGACATCATCTTGCTCTCCGTTGCTTATGTAAGCCTGTGTAGAAAATAAGACCGTGTGGTTCCCTGTCACCTGCTCCTGCAGCTGTTGGCAGCCTGCACATTCACACCGACATGATGACCCCATGTGAGCAGAGCCGTGTTCCCGTCCCTCATATTTCAAACATCGCTGTTCGCGGATGCGTCTGATGCACACAGCTTGATTGTCGGTGATTCATTGTCGCCCTTCTCCTGCAAACCAGAGCGACCACAGGGATCTCCAGTGTTTACACAGTCTATCTTATCTCAACATCACATCCAGATTATACATGTTTAGAGGTCCAACTAAAATACAGTCAAACTTCAACCACATCAGCACCGTGCAAAGGCAACACGAGGATCTTTACACCGGACCGATGCGGTGCGAAGGTGTGTACAGTATATACGGCTGTGATGGGACATGCACAGAGAATCCACTGGAACAATGAGCATGTTGCAGCCCTGCCTGTCGCACCTCGGTATCACTCCAGGTGTGATAGCTTTCACCTTTTTTTGAACATGTGGGAAGTGATTTTCTCAAAAGGCTTTTTACTTATTACACAACCTGCCCATGCAAAGAAAACCTGAAAGCTTTGAGAAGCAAAAAAGAGGAACACAAGGCAAAGACATGAGCCTTATATGCAAGAAAAAAAACACTGACGCTGTAAACAATAATACAGAAAATGCTTTTTCATTGCAACTAGTGGTCAAAAAGTCGGGAGTGTGTCTTCGCTTCGAATGCTAACATCTTATTCTGGTAACTGGGTTTCTTTCGAGAGCCTATTCGCCGTGTGATTAATTGTTTTGTTAATTTGGGACTTGAAAGAGGACACGCAGTATGTCACTACACAACAAGCTGCGATCGCGGCGCTCACACACCCGGCCCGAGAGAGTGCAGCAAGGATGAATGGCTGCGATGATACAACCGGTCTCCCGGCAACACGGAGGCAGGTTCTTTTGACTCGACAGAAGCCGGGGGGATGCAAATATATTAGGTAAAACTAATTGAAAAGACACCCCCCCCCGAAACAAAGGAGAAAAAGGATTTAGAGATACAATTTGTGTCCTCCCGTGGGAAGACGAATCCAAGAAAAACTAATTTTCTATCAATTATGTATCAGGCTATTCATCCATGGACGGATCGGTTTCGGAGACTATTGGAACAAGGGACTCGCTCCTACGTGGAATCTATTCAACCTATGTGTGCTTTGTTTTCTGACGGGGTTATTCCGTCCATGCATCAATTACTTTTAGCATCGGTCAAAGCGTGCAGGGTCCACGACACTTCCTGCAACAACTCACCTCCCACGGAGGTCTCAGAGCCGATCTCCTCCTCTCCTGACTATGATACCGTCACCCACTGATAATAATAACAATCAGAGCAAGTCAGTGACAAAAGAAAGTCCTTTTAGTAGACCGATCTCAACAGAGAATTACCACGCTGATTATACTGCAGCCGTTTTGTTGTTGCCAGCTGCGGCGCTCTCGCACAATATCGGACCGATTAAACTCGTTTTGATCCCCGTGCATGGGAACCATAAAGTCTTGGTCTCCTCTCTGAGCTGCTGGTTCCCTCCCATGTAACAATATCCGCACTTTCTCATTTTCTCCTAGACATAATTCTCATTAAAAGCGCAGACAGCACAGTATGGAGGGCCCAAAATATCAGCAGTGAGCTCCATTATTATGATAATTTTTCAATCATTGTGAAGATTGATATGTTGATGGAGAAAGCTGTTTCTCTCTCTCTCTCTCTCTCTCCCGCTCCTCCTCTTCCTCCCCTCCAGGTCGGAGTGACTCGTTGCACCCATGAAGAGGCTGGATGGCCCCTCATTAAGCACATTCTGGATTACTGCTCCTGGCCAGAGCTATTTCCAACAACATGCTAGTGCATTGTAATGAGGCTCTGTGTGTGCTGCGCAAACACACTCAATCTCCCACTTTAATCACAGAGGAGGAGATAGGCTACTCCTCGAGCCCTCGACGGGAGCAGTGAAAGGAAAGAGGGATTTGCAAAGTTCCATCCTCTGATGACATATAATCTCCTTGGGAGATGAGTGTTCTCTCTCTGAGCTCTGATTGACATGTCTTGCGTTATGATGGAGTCTGTTAGGGGGCTAAAATCTGGGAGAAATGCCACAGCCGAGGAAGATGGAGCTGGTTCAGAGCGTGAGCGGTGATCCTTCAGCTGTCCGGTCATCGCGTCGGCCGCGTGGCTGCGGAGCGTCTCTATGTCAGACGGCTTAGAGGGAGATTCAGGTCAGCATGTACAGTTCATATGATGTGTTATCTTATGCAAATGCCACTTGATTACATGCAGGACATTAGCATACACTGTGGAACTTTTCTCTCCGACGATATTACGAATGATCTGGTTTTAACCGGCTTTAAAGTGCTTTGTACACAGAAATACAATAAGAAGTGTGAAAGTGCCTACGGGCACAGTTTCCACGGGCAGCCGTGGGACACGCTTGGAGCTCGTGCACAAACACAAACAGTGGAAAACAGAGTTCAGTTCAGGAGTCAGGTGAACCTGGAACACAGACGATCTGAGTCAGAGAATACGGCGGTGGTCATACAGGGATGTGAGGAATGAATGAACAGCTGCTTTACAACAACAGTATGGAGCCGATTATGTGACTCACTATAGGTAAGAAAGGGTAAGAAGGAGAGAAGATGATCCTTCTATGCATTCATAAGACAGGGCGGTTGGATATTTGAAGTAGGTTGTGGTACATAATTTGGCTTCTGCCTCACCAGCCACCATCAGAAACACCAAAAACAGGAATAAAAGCAATGTGCTTGACTCCATGTCATCTACAGGGCCTGTCGACGGCCCGTCGATGGGTGTTGAAGCGAGCCACATGAAAACACATGCTAAAGCTGTTTAATGGGACTGAACTGATGTTTGAATCAACTGCAGTATGCAAAGCAAAGGATGCAGAGACAGACCGACTCTTTGTGCTTTTTATCATGCTTTACCTCACACCCACGATGTTTGGGGAAACTATTCAGTGCTCGAAATGTATGTCTGAGGGATGTACAGTCACAAGATTAATGGTGATTTTAGAACCAGAATAAACACACCTTGTGGAGAGAAAAAAAAAAACATGCTTATATGCAACTCCGGTTTGCTCTTCAGTGTAGTTCATTTGCTGTGTGTGATGATACGGACGAGGGGTGTTGTATTAGTGTGTGTTCAGAGGAGCCCGATATAATCTGTCTTTCCAACAGGAAGCGACACGGGAAGGAGGGCGGAGGAGTAGAGCCAGCAGAAAGCAGGTATGCAGCCCGCCTAACTGCTGGCTGTATTACATTCCACACAGGCGGCGCCGGTGATGGATTGACGCCAGCTGGAGAGAGGCAGTCCTGAATCAATTAAGGCGAGTTCATGAAATTGAACAGAGTTAAAACCCGGAGTTTGTCTTTTTTTTTCATGGATAATTTCATCAAAACCTGTTTGCGCCCTAAAAAAATCCCCCCCCAACACCTAATGGACGATAATGGACGGCAATTGCGGTGCTTTGTGGTCACACGAAAACACGCCATGCAAAAGGTGAACATCAGTCCATTATTGGAAGTCTCTGAACCCCCGAAGAGACGGATAAACTGATATATTTACTCAGGAATGACATCATGAATCATTAAATACTACACAGAAGCACCGGGGCTGTTGTACAATCTGCCCTTCTACATACTAACCTCTGTTCCCTTTGCCCTCCGATCACATGATAACATTTTGATTGACATTTCCGAAGGTCGTCGGTTAATTATCGGCACCGCTTCACATTTACCGACGTATCAGTGATATTATGCACGTGCTTATTCGCCGCACGACCCCGATCGGTTCGACGTCTCTCATGCAAATCGGCCAACAATTATCTTCCCCATCAATGACGGAGGAGGCAGGACTTGTTTGCTTCCCAACGACATTGTTTGTGATATTGAGCGTGTCATTAAGTCCTTCCCTGCAAGGATGCTGTCGGGGGGAACAACCTTTCGTCGACCCTCCGTCCCCCCCCCCCTGACCGATGCAGAGCGCTAAGCAGGCAAAGCCGCTGCAAACTTGACCCCGGCCATCATATGTGTTCATGCATGCACTTGTACTGGATGTGCACACTTGCACAACAATTTCAAGGCACGATGGTGTCAAATGCATCAACTTGCAAATACTTTCAGTACAAACCAGCAGTCGACTGGATAATCTGACACTTCTGTTAAACTGGTCACATACAAGATAGAAGGAAGCCATCATAACCAGGATTTCTTTCCTTTCCAAAAGGCTTTTATAACATTTTTTTTTTAACAATAGGCCTCCGAGTTGCTTTCTCATTATGTGGTTGGACAGAAGTGAGGCTGCTAGACGTCCCTCTTTCATATAGTGATGCCAACAGAACATCACTGGCATTTCTTCTCCACTGTGTTCCGATGGCAGCGAAGGTGATAGATTCCATCTTCCCCCGATAATGATAATAAAACACATTGTCTGTCTCCCGGAGGCCGGAGGATGTGGACGGCTTATTTTAAATGCCAGTGTAGAAGCTCCCAGAGCTTGCCAAGTTTATGAGAGTTCACCGAGCCCTCAGCAGGGCCAGAGCGACTCATATTCTGCTCTGAATGTAAAATGTTAATTCATGCTGCAGGGAATCCAGAATTGGGTGAGAGAGCAGTGGTATTATCATCTCTCTCTCTCTCTCTACATCTCCCAGTCTCTCTCCAACTCCGTAACAGACTGCATCATGATAGTTCATGTTCGTTCTCTCTGTCTGATACAGATCCTGTTTACTTGCAGGCTGTCACTGACCCGGTCCACTCCGCAGTCTCTTTGACCACTGGCCTGTCTGATGAAGCGAAGCCCCTTGGGGCCCTCACGGTCGACATCCACTAAAATCCATATAATTTACTGAGCATACCCGTATAGTACACCAGTAAATGGTTCAACATTTGGCAGAGGGGAGAGAGGCCCAGGGATTCAGGCAGTGGTTGTCAAAAGTCATTAGCATGCGCGGAGGAACATATCCTAATTGGGGATAAAATAAAAAAACTAAAAAAAACCGAATACTATTATGGACTTTTGTAAGGCTGATTATCACCACAGAATAGTGTGTTTCTACTGCTTTGGGCTTTGCCATGAGCCAGTGAGGCATTTTACTCATTAGTAGCAGTGGTAGTACAGTGTGTGTCTATTTACCAAGTCAGTGCAGAGGTATAAAACACTGGGGGCTGAATTTGAGACGTATTTTTTGCTTCACAAAGTCCAGTTACTTAGTTACATAACAAGTGTTCGGCTCATGACTGCAGTCCCATGCTACATACAATCTGTGTATAATTTATTCAGCTGTCATCATACGAGTCTGGGATTAGGATTAGGAAAGAGAAACGACTCTGACCTCTCTCCCCTCCACACAGTATTTGACATGTGAGTGCGACTGAGTCAACGCAATCCCTCTGGAAAATTGTGAACCCTCTAAACGTCGGCGAAAGTGAATTTCATGGTTAACTGTCTGCCAATCTCACACCTCTTCCTCCTTCACTCTGCCTTCAGCGGTGATTGATAGGACTCCAGTCATCCATCCTGGGACTGTATGTCGCTTTGTGGGCTGCATTCATCTTTGTTGCAAATTTACCGGCTTCCAGGGAAGGTCATGTAAATGTATCAGGCGTGCACGTAAACACGAGAATCCCTGTGTGATAGCTGCACCACGGCTGGATATAATGAGAGCAATGATCACAAGTGGTGTTTGTATACGTGTGTGAACACTTTCCTGTGCACATTTGCACAACTCACATTGGCATATTTGCCTAAATGCATTCGGTGTTTGGTAAAAATAAAGTATGCAGAGGTGTACGTGTGCATACCAGTATGGAAAGGTATGGAGCATCTAACAATGCATTGATTCAGATGTATTTCAGTATTCAGTATTTCATTTAGTTTAGCCCCGGGTCTCCTGAACACACACACAGATGCATTTCCACAAGACAAAAACAGAGAACATTTATTCCAGTGTAATCCATCCCCAGAGGCTTAATGTATTGTGTCTAATAAAAGAGGGGAATCTTCTAATCGAATTATTATTGGTATACAATGCACATTGTTTTCACTGACAGAATGCATTGTTTTAAGGTTCTGTAAAATATTGTATTTTCTTTAAATACCGTCTTCATTTTTAAGGAAACATGGTGGTTTGGGACAAAGGTATATAATTTGCATCTGACCTGCATGTGCTCACACTCCAAAACTCCATGTATTTCCTGTAATGCTTGGATTTGAATACTTGAAGAAGCTCCATCAGTGATAAACATGACAGGATGAGAGTCCTTATACTGCAGACTTACTGTTTCTGGGCATCCTAGAGTGATGGGATGTTTTAAGGGCTGGTTTTAAGTTATTAACCCTCGTAAGTAATCCTGAGACTCTGTCTGGAAAAGTATCCTAAATGTCACAAATGAGTGTCTCATTGCGATTTGTTTGATGTCTGTGTAGCTGATTCTCCTTTAGCCCTTTTTGTTTCTGCTTGTTCATCTTCTTCATCCTTCGTATCTCGTGTTGCCTTGATCCGCTCGTCTCTTTCTCGCTACAGTCCATCTGCTTTCTCTTCTCATCCTCCCTCTTTAGCTGTTACTTACTCCCCTTGTCCTCTGTTGTCAACCTTCCCTTTAGACAGTGTTGTCACTTCTTTTTAGTCTGGCTGCTCACCGAGGTTGCACAGCTGTAATAGCTCTAGATTCCAGCTAAACCGTTGGCTAAGTGCGTCGGGGAGAGGAGGGGTGAGAACAAGAGGGGAGGTGTGCACTTGAAGGCTGCAGCCATCCACAAAGGCAGTTAATGACTTTGACGACAAGCCTCTATCTTCCATCTCTGACCCTGGGTTACGCGTTCTCTTCTTTGTCACCCCTTTTTCAAACCTATTTTCCAAAACTAGCTTTGTATTTTAAGCATCTCCTCAGGAAACACAGATATGTTTTTTTTTTGTTTTGTGTCTTATCAAAGAAATGTATTAAGGGCACAATGGTATTGTGGCCATCTGCCCCCTTTTCTCCTTTCGCACAGTATTTCCCGTGACAGTATGGGCACCCTTAGAATGTTGCTTTTGGACATGATGACTGATGAAACAGCCAAGTCTGAATCACTGGCTTTGTGCTCGGGGCTGTGTGGGTGATGAGCTTTAGAAGGTTACCGTGTCACAGGCATTAGAATACAAAAATGTCTTGTCGTGACGTTCGTACCCTCGGGCGACACCGAAACTCCACTGGGAACCGTGTTGCTTTGCACTATAAAATTAAAGACGAATCTGGCCTTACCTGACCCAACGTTCCCGACTGACTCTTGGTTACGTCTCGCCTCGCCTACTGCGGTGCCCTTCTTGCAGGTCTCCTAGCATCCACAGTGAAACCCTTTCAGATGTTCCAGGCCGCGGTGACGCAACTGGTTTTTCGATCAGCCTAAAAGGGCACACGTCACTCCGCTGCTCATTGCCCTCCACTGGCTGCCCATGACTGCCTGAATCTGATTCATGTCACTAATGCTTGCTTGGAGTGTGACTCAATCATACAGGCGTACGGCGCTTTCAGACACAACTCAATAACAGCACTTCTGCGCTCTGAAAATTTCATAATGGGGCCCGCGCCAGAGCCTGATGGTTTGTTTCTGCATTAAGCAAGCGGTTGAACTTTGAGTGCTGCTGTTCAAGGGTTGTGCTGCCGCCAGCAGCCGGCGCGACACGCGTTAAACTCATTATCTCAGCCGCTGTTCCTCCAAGTGGCATCGTATGGCACTGCCATCACAACACACAAGACAATCACAGTTTAAGAACATGTCTAACTGCACTCACAGTGATGTACTTTGTTTTTCTCTCGTTGGAAGATAAGACCGGCTTGGACATTTCTCTCTGGAGACTGTATGTTATTCTCAGGCCTGCACGAGTTTCCTCCGACAGACCAAAACATGCAGTGATGTCAATTGGAGACTAAAATTGTCCACCTACCGTCCAATGTGACCTGGGATCGTCTCCAGCTCCCCTCGACCCTGCACAGGATAAGCAGTGTATGAATCTGTCAATAAAATCTTGGTCAACCAATCATTCTTTGTATAAATATGCCGTGTTTGGGGGTTGGGATTAACATTCAACCTATTTGAGAGTTTATCAGTTGTTTGTTTTGTGTTGTCCTCCTCCCGAGGCAATTAATTCTGACCTCCGGTAAATAATCTTAACACTCGATTGGAGTTTCTAAGAGGAATTTTCACATGTCATCCACTCTGTGGTGCTTGCCGTTCATTAAAGCCAGCAAAGCTGTACTGAAAAGTCAGCCAATTTTACCCTTCAGTTATACGCAGAAGGTAGATGATTTATTTTTTTTTTTCATTTTATTATTTCAGACAAGACAGAATCTGTGCTTTTATAATCCCTTGGACTCTCGGAGAGGTTTGAGACCTTGCTAAGCCTGTAATCTCTGCCTCCCACAACTTCACAAAAGTCAATATGAAAGACCAATTACTAGGATAAATACTAAATATTTCCTGTCTTGGAGCTACTATATATAAAATAATGGTGAGTGTGGATGAAAACAGAGATTTCCAAACAATTATTTCATGATCACACAATAGGCAACAAACCTCGGGTCCGACTCTTAGTCAGGGAGGCATTGGTCATTTATTAAACATATTATTTCCGCCCGTAGATTAACATCTTTTTGAAATTCTCATCCTCCTCTTGAAACATCAGATCTGATTGTCTGACATCAAACGTATCTGCCTGCATGTGCTTTGCCTCCATGGACAACCCAACCCTGTATGTATAATTAGATAACTGTAGCCCCAAAACCCATCTGGAGAACTTCATTAAATTCTCTCTGTTATGCAATTTCTACGTCGCTCAGTACAAGAGCTCCTCTAGGACTGGAGAAGAGCCCCGCCCCCTCGGAGGTGGTGGTGGTGGTGGGAGTTGCGAAATCAAATCAATACCTTCAGGCGAGGGGAGGTAACAAGGTCTATCCTGCGGTGTTCTCTGTAGCTCAGTAACGTCAAGGGACAAACATTCAGGTTCTCACAGTTTGCCTATTATATTACTAATGGACACACACTGCCTCTGTGGACGTGTGTGTGTGTGTGTGTTAGGGTATAAAGGGATTACTTAATCTAATTCAAACTTCACGAGTACAAAGAGCCCAACAATGTTGATATCCAGTATAAAGTTTGGCTCATTCAGACACTTGATGTTCTTTGTTTGGGTGATGCTGCTAACAGTGATACATATTTCCTATTCATAAACTCTTTACAGTTTGATTCATAAAGCAGCTTCTCATTTAGCAAATCACCTTCAAATAATCATCCAATCTTTCCTATTGCCAGAACATTCTCGCACCTTTGAATGGCAAAAATTTAAAATTTCCGTTGAACAAATATGTAAATGTCGCTTCGTCTACAATCATTATTCAGCACGATTGATTGGAGAACACAAACTGTTTTGCAATAGTTTGCATCATGTTCCTCTCTAGTGTGCAC
>CAAKHC010013335.1:41923-55679 GCA_901007825.1 Macroramphosus scolopax
GAGGTGTTGGGGGGGGGGGGGGGGGGGGGGGGGGGGGGGGGGGGGGGGGGGGGGGGCAGGCCCAGCTGAGGGAACAGTTGTGTGGGAGGGTGAGGAGGGTGAGGAGGGGGTTGACAGGGTATTACGTCCCCTAGATTGAGCACAGTCCCTCAGGTTCAAATCCCAGCGTTACGCGTGCCTGTTGACTCATATGGACCTTTTCCAGTTGCTCGTCCCTTGTAGACGGGGACATTTGATGTCAGTTTGTGTGTGTGTGTGTGTGTGTGTGTGTGTGTGTGTGTGTGTGTGTGTGTGCGGCTCAGCCTCAGCTTCAGGAGCAGTAGTCAGGATGAAGGACGGGGACGTGTCGATGTATTTTTCTGTATCAATGGAGACGTAAGGAGGTGACATTCAGATGACTTACAGTTTTGTGAGTATTTATTATACTCAGTGTAACTCATCATTTATAATTCACAATTATACACGTATTTATATTTACACACAGCAGAGAATGGAAGCACGATGTCGGCCTGTTTTGAGTCCTAATTAACATTAATAGGAATAAAACAAAACTTTCTCTGAGCAGTTGAATGATTCGGGGGTTTATTTAAATGTTCACTGTTTCAACGTACCAGCATTAAAGGGATAGTTTGTAAGCACAGGAACAACCTAACTGTGGCCTGTGTGTTCCTCAAGATAGCGATAGTGTGTCAATGTGGTGCGGAGCAGCCGTGGCCGTACCAGTGGGCTTCGCTAATGCTCATAGAAGAGTTACAGTACATAACGCACTCTCTGTGGAATGCTTGATAGCGGATCAAGATAGCGGATCACTGCAGGAGCGGATCACTGCAGGAGCGGCTCAAACAAACATCTATTTCTGCTGCAGCGATCCATCTCAGTCGCTACCCGAATCCTGTGTGTTGAAACATAAATCAACTGAGAAATTAAGAGATTATCCGGCTCATGCTAAGGAAGTTAGCATTTCCTTGTTTACTAAAATAAAGTACAATGCACTTCAACTTGCTGGTAATAAGCTGCCGCCTGCTTGTTTGTAGTTAGCCAGCATGTTCAAAAATTTGTGCCATGACTGCAAAACATTCTCAAATAGTATATCATCTCCGAGGTATCTACATTAGCACTCCAGAAAACTACGAAAGACACCTGGGAGTCCGACACTGAACGTGACCTTTGCTCTCCCTGTGCCAGTGTGATTTAGACTCATGCACTGTGTCGGTGATGTGCATTGTTTGTGAATGTGCCGTTGAACTATTAACCCTTCCAGCTTGTGTGTTGCTCTCTCTCAGCCTTCCTGCTCAACCGCATCAATTAGAGTCGCCAGCCTTGACAGAAATCCTGTCACAATCCGCCTGCTCACAAATGCCACTTGACTGTTTGCCACACCTATTTCAGAGAAGTGTGAAACACTGGAGAGGTGACACATTCTCACTATTACGGCTGTCTGAGCAGTGAAGCAAATGCACATCCATTATTCATTTAGGCAGAGCAAATTCATGGTTTTGCTACGCCAGCTTTTTTCTTTTAATACTTATCGTCATAGAGTCCCTGGAATCAGGTCAGTTTATTTAAGCATTTTCTCAATGATCATCTTTATTTATTTTTCAGCAACTGACTTCACTGACATGTGAAACACTTGCAGGCTGTATTGTGTTGTGTAAAACTAATTTCCCGCTCCGTGACCCTCACAACAGCAGACCAGTGTTTCCTAAATCTCTAGTAGAGCATGCAACCTCTTGTCCAACACCTTTTCCAATCCGACATTGCTTCGCCACGACTGAGTTCTGAGCTCAGCACACAAGGGTGAGGCTGATTCTCCGCTGGAGCAGGATTGAATGGGATGAAATAAAAAAAAAACAAAAAAAAAACGTAGCTACTCCAGGAGTGATTTTGAAAACACCGACCCAGAAGAACAGCAGACCAAAGTTAGGAGGCTCCTCCTTACTATTGCAGCATCAGTGTTCTAGAAAGGCCGTGATTGTCTTACATCAAATGCCAAGAGAACCAAGAAAGGTTGTGGGGTTATAATCTGGAGGTCAACATGTTAGCCTTTTATATTGCTTACGGAAAATATGTAACAAATCTAGATCATAGACTGTATAAAAGCATGTACCCTCACGTACTAAAGTGACCGGCTATTGGTTACTGTGGTGAGTTTGCATGTTTTCTCCCCCGATAAAGGATATGATTTGCTCCATATCCTTTATACAGTCTATGATCTAGCCTGGTGCGGATATTTCCAAGTTTTTTCTTCCCATTCTTACTTTCTCAGCTCACCTCCTTCCCTCCCTCTTACTCTCTTTTCTTCAAAATGCTTGTGATAAGCTTTGAAGAAGAGCAGATGTTGAGGTGCGCTTGATTGCCTTCTGCAGCCAGGCTGGTGATGAAATGCGGCCGAACCTCTGCCCCGAGATGAAGGGCACAAAGCATTTTACAAACCTTAGCGTGCTCTTATGAGGGTACTGTGATTCATACAATCACGGTCCCGAACTGACAGATGGTGATCGCTTTCGCAGGTTGCATACGCAAACAATAGGCTCTTTCAACAGCCCTGCGGTTATAGGAAAAAAGCAATTTCTACATTCTTTCATCTTTTAGTGTATGAAGAGTCAGCCCAAGGAAACAAGCAGTTCTTAAGAATTAACTACGGCCTCGCTGAGAGAGACGACGGAGGAATTTCCCAATTGGCATTGTGGATGCAGTCAGAAATGTCCATTACTATCTTTAATCCAGTGTCATAGCAACTGTACAAATCTCTGCAGACGTGTGCAAAGACGTGTAAGAAACACCAGTGACAGGAACCAAAGCAGATGCAAAAATAAGGGGTCGACTCTATATTACTGTTTACTTTGACGATGACGGACTGACTGTGGACAGCCGATTCCTCCGTATTGGACCGTTTGCCGTTCTTGTTTGATCAAAGATTATCATTGTTCACGCTGGTATTGCCTCCCGGGTGAGCCTGCACATGTCTCATCTCATTGGCTTCCTTGTCAGTGACAGAACAGTTCAAGCCAAATGATTGACTCAGCAGATGGGATCACGTTGCAGTGTTAGACTTCAGTTCATCCGTCGCCCCCTCAGACACACAAAATTATCATCTCTACATGTCTCGCAGACTTCAATACTTGGACGTTTGTGCACCACCTCCCATCTCCCACCAATTCTTCTCTCCATCTAATCTGAGCTGGGAAGATCGGGATCTACAGAGGGCTCTCTGTCCTGATCCTGCACGACAATCAACGGTGTCCCTCAAGGCTCCGTCGTGGGGCTGAAGGTATTCTCATTCGGTACTAAAAACCTCAGATCTGTGATCTCCTCTCATAGCCTCTCCCATCACTGCTACGCAAACAGCTCCTTCGCCACCTAAGACACACAAATTCCAATCTCTACATGTCTCAAGGTCATGACTGCTTTGCCATCTGCCTGGGGCCCTTGCTGGGTTGTCCTTCTTGGCCCTTGTCCAGCTCCTTGGCCGTCCACCTGGGGTTCAGTGCAACGCGGCTTTTACCAGGTCTTCTGTTTAGCTCCTGTCTGACCCCCCCGGCCATCCGCTGAGACACAAGGCTTCGTTCTTTTCCAGACAACATCACTTTGCATTCAAAGATTTAATGTTCAGTTTTTGATCGGCGCTGTATCGTGATGTGTTTTTAATATTTTGGCCAGCCCATTGAAACACCTGAGAGTGCCAGAATATTGAAAATAAATTGATTCATCACACACCCCCAGTACAGCAACACCACCCACTATAACCCCATTAATAAGCATTGAATTATTACCTTTCTGACAGTGTCAGAAAAACTAAGAAAATAATTCATCATTAATTAGCTTGGTATTATTTAAAAAGCTGAATAACGCTTTGCCAGGAGGAGTTTTATTTTCGGGGTGCCACATTTTGTCTAAGATATTATGCCAAACAAACCAGTGTGTTTCTGTAAATACAGGGTATAAATACAGCAGACATGTACTAAAGCAGGCAAGATTTATTGAAAACTTCTATCATCCCAGATTAACTACAGACCCCTCCTGTTACCGGCGCCACCAGTTATACTTGGCCTCCTACGCTTACGACCCCAACTGACCTCAAATATTTTTCATGGCTAGCCAGCTGGCAATTACGACGGCAGGAGGGGATATCAGGGTCAACATAAAACACAGCGTGTTGAAGATCTTTAGTGAAGACGCATACAAATATACCCACATAACTTGATGATGGAATGTGGTTTTATTCCTCTTCAAGCCTGAATATTCAAATTATTCCGAACCTCTCTCCCACTCTCAGTCTCTCCTTTTTCCTCAATCCTTTCGCTTTGTACTGCAAACCCTCTCTGTGGCTTTGACCTTTACCCAGTTCCTCTCCAGAACACTGCAAGCAAGCGGCTTTGCAGATGTGAAGGAGAGTCGCTGAGGGATGGTCCGTCTCTTGTGGTACAACAGCCAAGGGAGAACGATCTTCTGCAGTTATCAAAGACGTAAGATAACTTGTTTTTCTATGCACAAGACCATTCAAAATGTTTTTTTTTTTGTACTTCATGTGGGAGAACTGCCAAGGCCTCTTGTCATGTACCTCGTTGACATTGACATGTACATGTCACAGCAGATGCGTGGACAAAGATTCAGTTTCCATTATACGTCATTATCATAAATTATATAGAACCATGAAATGAATCTGCTACAATGAGACTATACATTTAACATATGCAATTTGTTTTCTAGTATCTAGTATTTTCTAGTTTTTTCTTTCTTAAACATGAATGTAAATAAATATAATTCAATACAAGTTTCCTGCATTTCCATCAACAATCACATGGATGTTAACCACCTGAATGGGTTCATACTGCAGCACATTGAGGGTGCTTGAGAATGAAAAAAAAAAAGCATCAATAACAGTTCAATCAGTTCACGGTTGCAGTTAAGCCAAACAGCCCGTTTATCAGCCTCTTGTGTGGATCGACAGACCTTTGATTGACAGCCGCACAGTGGCATTCTGGGATAAACAACAGGCCAGTTGGACAAACTCAGAGGGGGGTTCAGACAAAGGTACATTTTGTTTTGTTTATTATTTTTGCCAGTCTGATTGCAGGACTGCATTTCATTGAACAATTAGCTCAACTTGCTTTTTCTTTTCTCAAGCGCCTCATACCACGCGGACACCGACACAGATCCCTCGTTTGAAACTCGGGTTGCCTTTTACTTCTATACACTTCATATAGACTTAAATACGTGATATACTAGTTTTACAGATAAGTTACTTACATACTTTCCACTTATAATTCATCATCTGTAGTCCCGCCATCAGATGAAAAACTCTGAAAGCACACACTCGATTGAAAGACAACAACAAAACCCAAAAATATATTTGGAATGCAACTTTAAATTGTTAATGAGAGGCCATGTGTGTGTGAAGTAGCTACACACACACGATACGCTGTCTTAGTTTGATATGGAATTCCCTCTGAAAGTCTTTCTTCATGCCACTGCTTCAGAGGAGGGAGATGAGGAAGAAAGGTGTTATTGTCCCGTACCCCTGCTGTCTAGGGCGTCTTCTATCTGAAGTATTGTGATGCTGTAATAAGTCCAATTTGATTACTTTTATTTGTATTATGATGTTGTGCCTTCTAGTGACAGAGACAATTATGATTAGGTAAGTTACAGCAGCTGATTGTCACATGGTTCTGGCTGGAGACCTGAATTGGTTTGGAGGCCTCCACTGCAGTATCCTTACTGCTTCCTTACTATTTCAGTTCCTACAGGGCTTTTTAACACGTGTCATAGATGTCGTGTGGCTTCCAGGGAACTCACGTTTCCAAAAGAGAATGGAAACACGAGTTAATTCATTTCCTGGAAGCCACACGCTATCTGTGTCACAACACCATGCGTCATGACATGAGTACCCGGCACACACAAATCCCAGCATGCAGTGAGGCAGCAAAATACGAGCACAAATAAATAAACCACAGAGTGGCGAAAACTATGATCACAATTATATAAATGCTTACAGAAAAGCTGGAATGTAAAAAAAAATATCACACAATTTAATCCTCTACAGAAGCCCTAATTTGAGCAAACACACAAATTCAAACGCGACGCCATTAAATTATACAGCTGCAGCGCTCCTGTAATTACATGCTCAGACGGGGTCACATGGCATCGTTTTATACGTGTGGGACTAAGATAATAAGCAGCCGCGTCGAGGAATAAAAGTGATGTGTAATAATCTCGATGAACTCATTTCCAACAGTGTCAATAACCGATGAACAAATTGCAAATAAGATTCGGCGGGAGCGTTGCCTCCAAAAGGGCACCTCATCTTTTATTTCTTGCTTGAGAAGTGTGTATTGCAGCTTCCGGGGAAGGTTACCTGTGATATTGGCTGGAATACTTGTTCTGCCGTGACAACACAAATTTGGAGGTAATCAATCAACCTTTGTCTTACTACACAAAGCCTGTCTGGAGGGTTATGGAAATCCAACAATGATGCTGTCTTCGCAGTGAGTGCTTTCCACTCTCCCCACTTGATACGTAAATAAAGAATTGTTTCTCCCTGCAAAAAAAAAAAACAAAAAACCCTTCTATCTCATGTAAATGCCATTTCGGACCGCTGCTTGTGATTACTGATTCTCTCAGCAGCAACAGTCTCAACAAGCTCTGACGCAGCTTGGTTGCAGGACCGGGGGATGTTTTCTCTGCCGTCTCCTACGCATTACATTCGCACGCAGTGATTTTTTACATCCGCAATCAAACATCTTTGTGAACTGTTTCCAAAAAATTTCAAAGATTCTGGTGGTAAATTGGTAATGAAGGAAAAAAAAATCGTTTAGCAGGGAAGATAAGTAGGAGGATGAAAGCCTGATAAGAGCCGTGTGCAACGTGGAGCGATTTACAACACAGAGACACAGAATTATAACAAGTGGGATCGAAGTGACTTAAAAATATATTAAAGATGCAGTATTATATTTTTCACTACTTGGAGTGAAGGTTTACTATTAAATATAAGCAAATCTATTTATCCCTCCGTGACGACAAATAGAGACGCTTCAACACTCCTCCATGCTGTTAACCAACACATACGGCACTATAGTGTCTTATTCTGAAGTTAAAATAAACCAATATATGGCAAGAAACTCCAAATTAAAAGGCAGGACTTTCACGATTTGTAGATATTCGATCCATTTTTCATATGAAAATGTGAACTAGTGTATTAGAGGCAAGAATAAATGTAATTTCCTTTGTATATTCACATTTCTCACAACCTTCAAGTAAACCGTGTTTCTGCTGACACACCAGTGAGAAAGATGTTTTTTTTTTTTTTACCGTAATGTAGATTATCGATCACACAAACAGCAACTACACGTATTCATGGGCTTTTAATCTTCTCCTTAGTCACACATATACATTATGAGTAACGATTTGGAGGCCTAGCAAGCAACAATGCCAACAGCAATCTGCATTTAGAAAAACACTCTGTGTTTCTGGCTGGCACACGTGAAATTTTAATTGTTTTGGAACCAAACAAATTTGTAAGCTTGTCCAGGAACTCATTTGTCATTTGGCTAACCAACCGGAGCACAGAGGTGGTGTCATGGCCGGATGCCAGCCTAGCGTGTGTGTGCGTGTGCGTGTGCGTCTGCGTGTGTGTGTGTGTGGACTATTTCACAAAGCAATAAGTCGTGTGTGCCGTCTCCAAATTGGCACATCTTTACCTGTGTAGGAATAACTCCCAAAGTAATTCCTCAGAAACATTTTTTTTTTTTTTTATTATCGCACAAGATAAAATCTATTCAGCGAGGCAGCTGAACGGATTTCACTATGAAGTGCTCAATTGCAAGATAAGTGTCTTTTTTTTCGAAATTTGAATCAAAATGGAAATGAGCACTGAATCTCTTCGATGGTGTTCGTAGCCGAGGACCAAATTTCCCTCTCGCACGCAGGTCCTGTGTTGTCCGGTGCATAATTCAGACTGACATGACAGTGAGCTGTTTATATCTTCCACCTGTAAATGATGCACCGCTGCTTTTGTGTCCCTGTGATGTCATTTCTAAACAAGCACATGGGAAGTCTGTGGAAATACATTTAGTAGTTAATTCTAACTAATATTGGTGGACATGCTGTTTACTGCAAAAGCAAGTACAATAGTTCATGTTATTACATTACAATAACATGTTATTTTCTTTCTGGGGATTTGGTAAAAGTACATTTGCATGGAAACCCAGCGTGTGATGAGTACGGAGAAGATCAGCCCACTATGTGATGAACTGCATTTTGTGTATTAAATCCAACTGCAAGATAACATTATTCAACATAACCACTTGTTTAAATACACTTCGGGATGCCTTTTGCACTGTAAATTAATCACTCTTGTATAATGAGAATCACACCGTATTACACTATTTAATCATGCAAAACAGCCTCTCCCCTAAATATGATTGTATAAACGGGAGCGTTCTCAGCCTGCCTGCCAGTGCTCGCTGCCCTTTACACTACATCAATTAGTGAGTACATTTTATGGGCCATTTAAACTTGGCTGGAGCAGTTAAGATTATCAATGGGGGAGCTCACAGTATTTGCCTCCAAAAAGGAATTACCTCCGATCAGCGTGAGCCCGTCTGCCCTTCCACACAGAAGCGGATTGAGATTTCGATTGTGGAGTGACATTCACTCCGACGACGGAGTGATCCTGCAGCCCGGCTGAGGAGGCCCCCATCCAAATGGGAGGAGGGCATTCTGTTAATTGTGAAGGAGAACAAAAGCAGACGGGCATTTGTCTGGTGAGAGGCACGGCGTAATCAGGCGGATCTGTTTTTTGAGGAGTGGAGACAAGGGCCATTATTTTCCTCCAGTGCACTTGAGAGGAAATGATAACCGGAGCTTAGAGTGACGGACTAATATCACACACTCCCCTGCACGAGGAGACGTATCCCTGCACTGACGAGGACACAAAGTTGGAAAATAACAAGATAAAAGAGTTTAAAACTTCCATTTGAAGGAGAATTGATGGCTGCTATGGGAACAGCTGGACGACCCCCCCTCCCTCGCCCCCTCCAACGGTGGTACCAGACTGTGATTAATCAAAGTTTTAGTTGGAACCCAACTTTCTTTTCAGGAGAAATGAGAACAACTTAATTGATTTTACATTATATCAAAGACAGTTATGGGCATTTCAAGAGTCCTAATAACAAACTGTCCTCCTTTTCAAAACCACGGTCATCTTCCATTGCAGAACTACTCGCCACAGAGAGGAGAGGTGTGGGGGCGTCAGAGACGGGAGGGAGGTCGCTGCATCGGCTGCTTTCACCGTTCCACCGCATTCAAACAGGAGCTTCAATATCTGGTCAGAATAGCACCGGAGGAGGGTTTCATTTGGTAAGATTTGCAACAAAAGGAGACGGAATTTGGTCTTATTTTTCTTTTAATCAAATATTCTAATAATGTACAATTTGCACTCCGGATGAATTCGTTGACTCGTTTTGGTGAGACAAGAGTGACGTGCACAGAGGTTGAACCAGAAACACTTAATGAATAAACTGTGACTTGGGAGTCTTAAAGGCCACACAAGGTAAATACTAGTAAAACTGAGGTATATTTTGGTGCCATTTAAAGCCTCAAAAGTGAGCAAACAACATGTTTAAATGAGTGCCGGGAGGCGAGCACAGAGGTAATGAGATCATGCTTCTTTGTCCCAGTAATGAGTTGAGCATCAGCAGCTGATACCTGAATAAAGTCCATTACAATCATCAAGCTGAAAACAGATCGTGGCTCCGACAGAACCTTCGGTTGAGAGAATCTTGACTTGATTATTAAAACTGAAGTAAGCTGCAGAATCGACGTGGGGTCACATTTCCAGGTCGGAAAAATGTGGAATAATCCACAAAAATCACAGATCATTTTGCAAGTACGTACTTGAACGCAGGACTCGCCCGGACATAAGAAGCATGCTCACTGAAGACTCATCATTTGATACGGAGGAAGAAGCACGAGCCAGAGAAACAAACATCCTGCTGGTAGCAGCGGTCGGCCAGCTGATCCAGTCCGATTGGCGCCGGAGAGGTGAGAATGTATTTTCTGCCTGTTGTTTTTCACAAGAACAAGTAACTGTTTTTGTCCCGTCACCGTCTCCATCGTGCAGCTTTGCTCTTTCTGTTAAAACAACATGTAGCTGCTCACAGAAGCACGTACTCAAAGATTTGTATGAGCATTTACATCCTTAATGAATAAACTCTCCCCTCCTGCAGCTGTGTGAAGCCGTTCTCCAACTGTTATTACTCCACATGAAGTGATGTCATCTTTACTTCACCTCTTCGGTTAACGTGCTCCTTTCTTCCCTGTTTCTGAAGTGGTGTTGTAACAGTTGCGTGTTCCTGTTGTTGGTCGATTCTTCGGGGTCCAGCAACGTGATGCAAAAACGAGCTTTCGTGCCTCGGAGGCAGACAGAACGGCAGATTGAATGTTTGGCTAACAGGGAAACCAATTTTTTTAAACACAGATGGTGTCGTTATTCTCTATTAAAACATTGCGTGAGCGACATTAAACTTTACGAGTTAAAGCAAAACAAAAAGTTGTGTATTGCCGCTTTAAACTGCACTGGAGCTGAGCCGGTAGGGGTTGCTATAGCAACAGACTGGCGCAATCACTTAAAGGATAAAATACTTTATATTAAATAAAATCAACATGAGCTCAACAGCAGGTAAACGCTGACCTATAATGTTCTTTATTAATAAGCAGCACATTCGCCAGGAGCGAATAATCAGCCGGAATAATCACAAGCTGATTAAACCGATAACAGCGGACATTTGTTTACCCTTAAAAAATACATGCGGAGAGACAAAAAATAGCTTTAATAAATGAATTCCCGACAGATTGAGGTGAAACAAGGCAATCAGATAAAGAGGGGGGCCGTTCTGTTAGCGTCTACTTGGACACAGATCTGACAACTGTTCTTGTCGGGGTTGCTATTGGCAACAGATTGTCCAATGTGGACCAACTGTTGATGACAGATTTGTGCACCCATGAAACAAACTCAAAGTTCCGCCGTCCAAATGGTGTCGATATCAACTATTTCACATGCGTATGAGTTACTGATTGTTGGGTCAAACTCTGCACAGGCGGTGAACATTACAACTGTGAGGAATTAGAAAAGCTGATAGCATAATGATTGATAAACGACAAGATTATTGAAATCAGTCATGGCTATCCTCTCCTGAGAGGAGCCGTTCCCACACCGGACGCTCTGCACTGCAGTAGAGCAGTCGGGAGGCCACCACAGTGTTAATATGTGTGTGTACATTCAGTCCGTGTCCTCCGTAATCTCCACACCAAACTACTTAAAGCAGCTCATCCTCTCCACTCGACATTTTGCGGCAGTGTATAAGATCTCTGTCGTCTCCTGGCAAAGCATCGGCTCTGACATTCCTGACGTTCAAGGTGAGCCGCTTGGCCGGGCTCCAGAGCAACGGGACCGGTCCCGTCCTCGGATCGGCCGAGCTCAGCATTCATTTCAGATCCGGCCCATTACGACTGTGTTGTCAGCGAAATCTGTGATGGTGTTTGTCGGGCTATGCAGTCACTCGCGTACTATATAAGTACTACAGATCACAACCTTGGGGGCTCCCAGTACTACCAGAACATTTTTCAAAATGTCCATAGCAACATTTCCTCTTATATATTCTCCTCCCGACTCCACATTTACACCCTGTGGTCCAAACACTCGACTCCGGCGCTCCTCTCGACTTTATGAGCTTCCTACAGAGTTTCTGCTTATTGTCCAGCTGCAACTTTACTGGTTCTCACACTGTTGTGTTTTAGATAATCAGCTCTGTGCTGTTAAATGACGAAACAAATGAACATTATAACATTGGGCTTCAGGTTTCGTTGACCTGGTCACTCAGTGATCTGAGATAAACACAGTAGCCTGGATCACAACCTGAACATGATGTGATTGAACCCTCCTCGTGACCCCCAGCAGAGGTCACACTCTGCTCATATGTGTATAGTGATACTACAACAGTAACTGACAGTTGATACCGAGACTTACAAGCGTCTTCCAACCTACGATATGTTGTTTTAAACCGTGTTAGAACAACAGCGCGAGCGTAGCGTCCCGGCGTCTCCAACATGAAATTGGCCCGTTACTGCCATGTGACCTGCACTGCTCAGTCAGGACCAACTCATCCACTGCACAATGGATTTGTTTTCAGCTCAGTGGTCTCCCAGCAAAGACAAGGAATGATCAATACGGCAACTCTTTTACTGCTTCGCTTCACAGCTGTCGGGCGCCCGATAGCTCTGGAATAGTTTGACATGCACATGAGAGCGAAGTAAACAAACCTATAGTGGCAAAGGGGAGTTTTAAAGGCCCGGCGGGAGGACGGTTGGTCTCCTCCTGCTCCTCACATTTCAATTTCAGCTGTTGTAACAGACTATTTGTATCATTTGCCAAAAAAAATAAATAAAAAGGACTACCGGGAGGATCGTTTCTCTGGAGGCTGCTTCACCTTCTTATTTGGGGAAAGCTGCTCCAGGATATGTTAGTTTGAGGTTTTGCAAAGGGAATTAGAATACCGGTATTATATAGGTTAATGTAACAGCCGTATCTTTCACTCATGCATGTGTACAAAGGGTGTCGGTGGAAGCTCTCCACCCACTGTAACACCTCCCTGACTGTTCTCTGACCCCGACAACCTCAGACAGACACTTCAAAGAAAAACGCTGTTACAGCCATTCAACAGCACATCCCAAGTCGAGCAGGCCCATCATTTGAATGCCGGTCTCAATGTCTTCTCATTCTCCGAGCACGCTGCTCTTTGCCAAGTGAGCCCCTTCTGCTTTGTGCTTGGGGGGGGTGGGGGGGGGAGTTAGGAGTCATTAGGCTCACGTCCAAATGAAGTCACAGTGAATCATTTATGTTCGAGTCAAAGTTGCTTTGCGAATGTCTTTCTTGTTGGCGGGTTGAGTCCTTAGTCATCAAATTCTAAACTCCAGCAAGATTTAAGGTTCCACCGGCGATGTGAGACAACTGGAACACCATCATCAGCGGTGCACCTTACATGTGTTAATGTCGACATCGTGACAGCAGGTTCCACTTTGCACGCTGAGTCTAAAAAAAAAAAAGTTTCTGCTCATTAAGACGGTACTTGAGTAGTTGATTACCCGACTGAGGGTTTCCTCTTACACCATTAAAATCCTGCAAAACCTCCATCTAATTGACATAATTAACAGCCATTTCATGCTTTGTGAATTGTGTTGTTAATGTTTCACACTAGGAGACTTATTAGGAGCTTAAAGTAATGGATCTAAATAGTCTGTGAAAGCATAACGTTAATGTAAAGAGAGACTCAGTACTACATCTTTATCTTTATCCATCATCGATCACCTCTCTTTTCATTGGACGATATTTTGTGGCTCCTTTACAACCCCAAGTTGCAGCTCATGGTCGTGTTCATGCAAGTGTGTTGAATTCTTGGGGGTGGGGGGGGGGGGGGGGGTGTGTCACCATATCAGAAATCTGGTAGTATATATCAATACCACAATCAATAAAACTAATCAATCAAATGGAAGAACTTCATTTAAAAAAGAAAATGCTGCACACACAGTCTCACTTTAAACACTATTCCAGTGGTTTAACTATATTGTCGCCAAAGTTTCATATTTTTTACATTAACTGTAAATGATAATGTAGATCTCTAAATTTAACTTTTATTTTGAAGGTGCAGCCGGGCAAGTTTCAGCGTTCGCCTGCATCTGATGGCTTCACTGACATTACAAA
>CAAKHC010013335.1:56041-67510 GCA_901007825.1 Macroramphosus scolopax
GGGGGGGGGGTGTCACCATATTAGAAATCTGGTAGTATATATCAATACCACAATCAATAAAACTTATCAATCAAATGGAAGAACTTCATTTACTATATTGTCGCCAGAGTTTCATATTTTTTACATTAACTGTAAATGATAATGTAGGTCTCTAAATTTAACTTTTATTTTGAAGGTGCAGCCGGGCAAGTTTCAGCGTTCGCCTGCATCTGATGGCTTCACTGACATTACAAAAGAAGAAGACAAGAGAATACACGGAAACAGGACTTTGATCCATTCAGGCCCTTTGTGCACCGCTCTCTCTCTCTCTCTCTCTCTCTCTCTCTCTCTCTCTCTCTCTCTCTCTCTCTCTGGACTCTCCATATAACCTTGTAACTCTTCCACACAAGCTCAACCGTTGGATAACGATGTGTCACACAGCATCTACATATACAGCATCTACTGTACCTTCTGTGGTACTTAGCACTGAGGTATCTGTTCCCGTCACACCCCGATCGCAGGTTATGTACCCAAAATGCACTGCACATTCTTCACACCGCACAAAGTGTGCACGAACAGAGCTGCCGTGCAAGTCTACTAACAGACGGTATATTTTCTAGGTTACTTCCCTCGATACTCGACAGTCTGCGCTGCACAATCTTCTCACACAGAGCAAATTTAACAAAGATTTCCATATTGTCTGATTTCTATCACGGAATCTGAGGGAACGCCATTTCATCTGTTTGAACAATCTATAAGGCCCACCCTTGAATATATCCCACAATGCATGCTTAAACAGGAATCTAGATTATCACTATAATACAATATTGTGCACGTTTCCACATATTGAATCGTGAGATACGCAGAATAACAATGAGATCCTGAACCGCAGTGTAAAACAGGAGTTTGGGGAAACGGATCCGTTTGTTTAAGAGCAGTGTTGACGGCCCTTTTTGTGTGGAACGAACATGCGTTTGAGTCTTTTTTTGTTGCCATGCACAGGATTGATGCTGCGGGTTTTTTGGGAATGCACTTAAGATCGTCAAGGTTGGAGCCATAGAGGGGAAGTAACTTCAAAAATGTTTTCATCTTCACTCCTTGCAGAAAGCTGTGGGATACAGATGCTGCTCCTGCTTTGTCCTTGCAGTGACAAAAAAAAAAAGGTGAGACGTTATCAACTACTTGTGAGCCTTTGTTGTATTCCGTATAATTGCTTAAGTCTCAGAATAACAGTGTGAAATCCGCCCAGAAACAAAGCTGCATTAGCTTTATTAAATTCCCTATCCTGATATTTTCCCTGATATAGGGCCACCAAAAAAAAAAACGAGTTTGTCATTGACAGATGTGGCTGGTATAATTCAAAAAGGAAAGTGTTATTTCCATCTGTAGAGCGAGAGAGAGGGGGGGACGGCTTCCTGGAGGGCTGAGTATGCATATTTGTCAGGGTGGAAAATTAAAGGCGAAGCAGAAGGGACGGTGTGCTTTCGCCGCGGTGGCGTGCGTCGTGTACTTCCACGCAATAGACAGCCACACACCGTATTTGATCACGCCTTCCATAATCATTAGGTGAGGCCCCGGCAGTGGCAGCGGCCTCTCGCAGGAGAGCTGCAGTTGTTTATCTGCTCGCACCGCTGCAGACAGCTGTAAATAAATGAAGAAGGAGTAACTCCTGAGGGACTATGGGGGCACTCACACAGGGATTTGCTGACTAGTTTTGTCATGGTACGTTGACTTGCTTCTGCATTTATTCTGCATAAGTGGTCTTTTTTTTTTCTTCCCCGTTTCATCCATTCATTCATCACGCCACACAATTCATCTAACATTAATTCCCGTCTTGTTAATAGAGTTTTCCCTGATTAATCTTTCACCCATTTTACTCAACAGCCACCACCACCAACCCTACTTATCTGATTTGAGGAATGATCTCAAAGAAAAAAAACCCAGGATAAAAAATGTGTTCTCCCCTGGGACACTGTTTGGTACAGTCAACATCCCCCTCTTACAAACTGAGCTGATTATATGTGTGGGAACATACGTGTGTTCAAAGACTGTTGGACTTATGAATATGGAAAGAACATAGAGCTTATGTGGCCCTTTTACATAATATGTTTGTGACTAAATAAAAAAGGGATAAAACACAGGCAACGGTTGATAATCAAAAAGGTTAAATGAACACCAGACACTGAACATCCTCTGCTCCATTGATGGAGACAGCCAACGCTACATCTGCATCTGCACACAGACATCCTTCCTTACAATTACCCGGCAAAGAGGTGGAGCTGATGAGGATGTCTCTGGTACGGCAAACAGAGAGGCCCATTGAGTTTTAGCTCCCACATTACAGTTAAGCTTTGCATATTCCTAATCCTTATTGTCTACAATTAATGAGTTTCTCTCATACTGAGAAACATGCAAATGGAGATTTCTGGTTGGAAGAATGCAATTATTCAAGAAGCTAAGGGATATGAAACCCTAATTATGTGCTATCATTATTGCCATGGCTACTGCTACAGTTGACTTAGTATGCAAGGTTGGGAGGAAAAAAGTATGACATATTATGCAATCAGGGGATGTGATGCAATAGAATATTAATGGAATAAACAGCAGTATCAAGTCCTTTGTATTCCTTCAGGGGGTGACAGTGAAGTACAGTACACAGTGTATTTTACTAATGTTCTTACATGATATGCAATTTAATCGTACTAACCTTAACGTCACACACTGGAATTCAACTTGTTTTGTCCTCAGAGGAGAGCGAAGGACACAAGGTGACAGTAAGTTACAAAAAAAAAGGTTGAATCAAGCAAAACGAGTGAAACGACAGAACAGATCTGCTGTCGCCGCCTCGTACATTGCAACCCTGCACAAAACGCGATGTTCCATTGTCATGGAAATCCAACACCCTTGCATTCACCTCTCAAAGCACAAAACCCACGAGCACGAGCTTACTATTACAGACACGCCGTCGTTTCGTGAGGATTCCACATTAGCTAACTCACTTTTTTTGTCAGCTTGAGCGTTGAATTTAATCTGCTTTGATTTTAGCAGCAGACAGAACACGCGAGCCCTATTGTGAGTGCCATCTTCTCAGAAGAGCTTAGTGGGCAGAACTGCTATTTGACGGAGGATAAAACACAGCCTCGCAGACAGAATCGATGCTCTACTTCCAAACTGGCATGGATTGTGTTTGCACTCCCCGTATCTCTGTCTCTGATGCTGTCCTCAAATGACAGGATGACGCCTCTCACGGAGCAGCAGTCCCACCGCTGCATCATCAGCTTTGTGTTTTCGGGCACTTAGTCCCAGTCAAAAATCATGCGCAGGAAGGCTGCTCAGATGTATGATGGAGACAACTAACTCACTGTGCACTTTTAACTTCAATGTCATCCGACAGAAGATTTCCCTTCGGGGTTTTGGCTGATTTGTAAATGCCGCACTTCGCCTCTTTTGTTCTGCTTACAATGTGCCTTTGAAAAATAGAGGAAAAAATACATTAAGTCCTATTCCCTTTTATCCCACATTGAGCCACTCGGTGCACCTGGAGAATTGTAGCACTCGAATGATAAGAAGAATATCAAATATATATTGTATATTTCAATATTTTTTCGACTGGTGAGTTGATTCAGTGAAGCAGACGGGCAGAAATCTTTGGTCAAACCGAGTAAACACAGTGTTTTGCATAATGACTCAACGTTGACTGGGAGCCATAAAGCTTATTACAGAACCCAATGAATAAATATTCAACCTTAAATTATTCATCCAGTTTCATATTGATCTCATGAAATGATTAATCTGGCTACGGGCAAGTCCTGTCTCAAGAATCCCATAACATATTAATCACTGGTTTAACCCAGAGCACTCCCTTGCTGTTGTCTTGGCGTCAGATGCGATGGGGTTGCGAGAGGGCAGCGGCCCGGAGGTAAAGGCGAGATGAACTCCGCTCGAGTGAAGAATTTTTTGGAGCCGTTGCTTGTACATTTCAAGAGGGTCATAATGCTCACATCAAACGTGAGACTTGACCTCTGTTCCATTCGGTATGTGAAGCGCCCTGGGTGCTCGGCATATTCTTCAAACGTGCCATTGCTCCCCGACATTCCCTGCCTACTATCTAGCTCACACACCCTCGGTCGCTGCTGCCAGGCGTAGTGTACAATTGCAGGGCCAGCGCTTTCCCCTAAGAGGCCTGTGGAGAGCTAAGCTGAGTCAGACAGGCAGAGCCAAAGGATTCTGGGTAGTTGAAAGCCGCTTTTCTGTCACAGTTACCTTCAAAGACCAGGAAGCCGTCCAGAACACAGGGACACAGGATCAAAGGTGCGGAGAGCTCTTGCTAATTACGAGGTGGGCACCCTGTAAATGCACAACAAACTATTGTCTGCAGTGAGGATAGCAAAGGTTGAGCTAAAGAGAAATTAAGAGGATTTGACAGGCTGGGGGAGCATTCCTATTCTGTAAATATGACTGTTGTGAGTGACTTGCGTAGGTGTTTGCTAGTGTGAGCCAAGAATGTAAAGTCACAGCTTTTTCCATCAATGGAAATCCTCACAAAGCGACAGTGACCTCCCTCTCAATGTCTCTTGTCAGGCAACACATCTGCTCCGTGGCCTGTAGAGATGGATGCCATGAGAGCAAACAAAAAGAGTGAAGCCATGAAGCTCTTGATCGCCACCTGGTGGCAGGTTACAGTACGTGTCATTAATCCCGGCCCCCTGACGTTTCAACCCAGTGTGACTTGGATGTCTTTCCTAAAGATGTGTTATGTCATATTGATGTCATGATTGACAGCTGCTCTTGTAGTTGTACGTGCAGATTTCAGTTCGGAAGTTGTACGTAAGAAGGTTAAATTGTGATCAGACGTCCGTGGGCCGACCACCCACCCGATGTACGACAGCCTGAGCCTCTAACCAAAGTGGGACTGCCCCTAATGAGCCACAACTAAGGTGTGGAAGGAGGAACATAGTTTTACTTTGTAAAATGCTGATGCTGCAGTACCCCTCATGTGCTCTGAAGGACTGTAATCTACTGTCTCATTCAGCTTCATATAATCCGTGAGCCAACGGTTCAAGAGGCTTCGGGTTCATGACTCATAACGACTTATAATGTGGCACATAAAATGAACATAAGAATTCCGTTTCAGAGGTGGGTGGACAGTTTGTTCTGGTTTCCTCTCCCTTCCATCCCAGACGCCTGTTGTACAACCACACTGCCGGCGTACCGGTGAGTATTTGCCCGCACAGATTGACTTTTTTGCCCCATGAGGTGTCGATATGCTGCACCTGGCAGGTCCGCTGGCTCCGCGTAGTTTGCCCGGCTTGTTAAGTCTGACACTGACACGAAGCGACTAGCTGAGAACTGACACATGGAGGGAAACCCACGGCTACAGCAAATATTTGATGAAGTGATTTTCCCCCGGATTGGAGATGGAAGGCGAGGTTGACATTTGTATAACATCTGCACAGTCTGGTCGTCGCAGTCTTCCTCTCTCTAGTTGTATCTCTCTCTCTCCTTCCTCAGTTGTCATGCTGTATATAATAACACAGTTTTTTTCCCTGACAATGGAATTAGTGGCCCAGAGACTGACAAACACGATTAATGAGGGATTTCAACCTTTACATTGGTAATTCCTTTCTGCAGCTCTCTGAAGGCAGCGCTTAATTCTTCTACCTGCAGTCTAATTGAATTTACGAGCACAAGAAATGCTGGTTGCCTTTTGTCCAACCAGCACCAGACGGCTTCAAAACAACCACAGACCTCCAGTTTTATGTACCCATCAGTAAAGATGAGTTATTTTTACACATTTTTTATACATTTTAGTACAAGGTATTTGAATTCCACATGTTGTGTTATAAATATGCACAGGCACTGCCCTCTACTGGTTGTACCCCGGCTATTGCTATCAGATTCTCCTACTGGTTCGATCTGGTTTCGGTGACGTAGGTTGGCACGGCTTTTCGTCACCAACCGTCCAAACCACCTTTACCCCTCCCGAGCTGATGCAGACTGTGGAGTGACATCTAATTCCTTCAGGCATGTGTATCTGACGACGTGAGCGCAGGGTGGCGTCAAGGATGAGGCGGCGCAGGTCGACGGAGTGCTTAACGTATGTGAACCTTACACAAGTGATCAGACTGTCTGACTAGTCTGATCAGATATGAATACAGGTGCTGTTTCCCGCCTCTAATGTACCCAGAAACACGTTCTTGTGTGCAGTTTAACCTGTAAAATTAGGAGTTTGTGACCCGGCCAATGTGCCTGCGATGGTGGTCGAACAGGTCGAAGCAGTAAACCCATTGTACTTCTAAGACAGCTGAATATTTAATAAGAAGTTTTACAAATCACTACACAATATTGAGTTGTTGGAGCACCGGCCATGCAAGTTCCCCACGATTAATGTTACCCGGGATGCTGTTTCCTTTCCTCTCTGCTTCTTGCCACAGTGAGTCAATCCGGCCCGGCTGCAGTTAAAGTTGACTGTGATTGGACATGACTGACTGAGCCTTGAACACCGATAATATATATTCTTTCTGATCCCGGGCCATATTTAAGTGAGTCACAGCTGCAAGATAGAAAGAAGGAGAGAAAGAAGCAATGAAGCCTTGTTTCAAATCTTATAAGCTGACAGTAACTGATGGATATTGACGTTCTGGATAAATACCATTTGGTTGTCTGTACTCGGCTCCAGCAGGCTGACGGAAACACACTTAATGTACCACTGAGCCACAATCGTGTCCCGTTTCTCTTCCTATTGAGATAAGGTTTAGAAAAAAAAGTGTTGGCATTGGTCCACAAACAAGTGTATGTTCAATGCAAAAGAAGTATAAACATTTAAACGCCGACAGGGAGAAAATATGACAGCACGTAATTATTCCTTCTTTTCGTTCGGGAAACTTTTTAAACATTTAACGAGACTTTGAACCAGATATCTCGGCGCACGAGATACAAACGTGTCACATCGGAGACAGCAAACCAGCCAGATGTTAGAAAAAGTAATTAAATAGTAAAAAAAAAAAGGAGAATTCAATGAATATTAAATTACTCCCGGTGGTAAAGCGGCACAAACACGACAATCTGCCATTGATGGAAGGAAGTAGGATGAAAGAAAGGGAGAAACATTTGAATAAAGCATCGTACGTTTCCTCTCAGAGACCCGGGTGGCCTCCGCCGGGACCGTGGGAACACGGCGATGACTATGATGAAGAGAAGTTCCTTAATTCTTCTTAATTGAGATTATATTTCTGTTCTATCTGGCTGCCACATCGAGGATCCTTTAGTTTCAGTCGGAACCGGCTTCTCATTGTGGTTCATTACCTTGTTGATTGACCATGTTAATTTAAACTGCATGCCGTCAGTTAGCTGGTAGGACTCTGACTGACTAGTATTAAGTGTCAGAGTGTGTGCGTGTGCGTGTGCATGTGCGTATATAAGTTAGTTACATTGACGTGTTTCAAATATTTCCATGGTAGCATGATTACTCTTTGAAAGCGCTCATGTCTCACAAGGTCAGACATGTTCAACCATGTGACCTCCTCGGCTTGTGTGTCTGACAGCTTGAATGTTCTCTCTCTCTCTCTCTCTCTCTCTCTCTCTCTCTCTCTCTCTCTTGCACACACACACCTCCTGCTGGATGGCAGGCTAGCAGAAAGTGCCTTTTAGTGCAATTACATGGGTTTCTACACATCAATTAGCAATCCAATTAAGTCTTAATGTGATGAATAGCCGTGTATGGGGGTGGAGGAGCTACTGATCTCGCTAATAATGATCCCAGCGATTACGCTGATCAGTCAGTGGCTAAGAAGACAGACACACCAAGGTCATCAATTAACACAAAGAGGGAACAAAAGAGAGGGGCTGAAGCACAATGTTATCGCATGCAGTGAGAGTTATATAAAAGTCATAAATGGTTTGGTATTTGCAACACGATGCAGAACCTAATATAATAAAATCCATGATGAAAAGCACAGTGCAGGTTTTATTAAATGAAGAGTTTTGATAATGGAATGAATTTTTTCCCTGAAAGCTAAATGAATAATGAGCTTTTTAAACAATGTTTGAGATAGTCAAATGAAAATGAATGGACTTAATGTTCCCTTTGTTTCAGCTTCTTGGACCGAAATTGTTCTACAGTTTATTCATCAATTAATTAAAGTTGACATTCTGTGTGTTCACATTGTGCATCATTTAATTTTGCTCATTTCATACAGCACAAACAGTTTGATGGTCTGTGCGGCTCATCAGTCACTTAAGCGTGTTATTCCATAGGTAGTTTTCACAACACCTGCTGAATGAGTCTTGTACTTGGCACGGCCCAGGAGGTACAGCGGCCGTCCCGTCATCACGAGGTCATCGGTTTGATCCTCGGCCCCGCCACAGACCGCGTCGAAGGTGTGTCGTCAGTGTATGAATGTGTGTGAAAGTGTTAGCAGCTCGGCGGCTCACATAGCAACATGTGTGAATGTGAGTGTGAATGAGTCAGCAGTGTGAGGCGCTTTGATTTCTGTGAAGTTATAAAAATGCACCATTTACTCGACAGTGTACTCAAATAGAATAGCTGCTGAACATCCACCGCCTCAGTGGAGCTTATGTATCTGGGTTGTGTTTTCCTATAAGCGATGCTTTTGTCAACATAATGAATTCTTTTCTTTGTGCAAATGGCAGAAAAAAAACAGCATGCTGGGAACAAGGCGGCTTTTTTTTTTTTTTGTGATGTTACAGCTGTCCAGAACGTAATAATAGACACTATACCAAGGTGGAAAATGTACTCCACCAAAGTGTGTCACAACAGATGAAAAGATAAATGCAACACACAACAAAGCACAGTGGAGATGGATTAGGGGAAGCTGAGCAAAGGGGCTGCTGATCACACTGGAGCCTTATGCAGGACGCCAACAGACAACAGAGGGTCTCTACAAGCTCTGTATTATTAGGTGGATTAATGGGACCTTTATGCTTCTGCTGTAGTAACGGATTGTATTCATATACACACACTCAAATGTGTTATAGTCTCATGTTTAGAGACAAGAATGAGCTTGTTGCCAAAGAAGCCCAGTTGAATGTGGGTTCGCAAACACCTGGGTTGCTCATATGGGGTAGCTCACTGCATGGTGGTTAGGCCATCCATCAGGGAGACTGAAAATCCCAAAAGCCATGCCTTCGAGTGGGCTGCCCGGCCCCACTGGTGCGAACACGCACACGCACACTCTCCTGTTCCAATTACACACAGATGCACATGTGCAGAGAGCAATGCACATACAGGATGAGGGATTTCTAGTATTTTGTAGATGGCGTTATCTCAGAGTTGTCCTGTGTAGCTGCCATCTGTTAAAAAAAACCCCAGAAATAACAGACCCTTCTGTCAGCTTTCAAAGCAATGTGAGGTGAGAAATTCTTCTGGGGAGCCGATAGGTGCTGGCTATTTACCGGTTATTTCATATCGAAGGTCGAGAAATTACAGATGCATCACCCATCGTAAACCGCTCAGAAATAAGTTTGATTTGGGGTCATGAACTGGTTGCGCAGGTTTAGAGACAATCAGTGTCTTCAACTCACGATGTGAACTGCCGGCTGTCAAACACAAAATATGTCCTCAATGTGACGGTGCAGGGATCTGACAGTTGGAGAGGGAAATGCCTCAGTACAGTCTTTGATAATGAGGAACAGGGGTAGCAAACAATCCAATATGGAGACCAAAGTCTTCTCGGAATTGGAACCAAGAACATCCAAAAGTCGAGTCGGGGAGGAGGCAGAAAACAACATCCAAGATCCAGACTGGAGGCGAAGAAACAAACTGAAAACACCAGAAAATGAATTTACCTGGAAATACAACAGTGATTGGAGAGATACGGTTGAGAGCCTTTTGTTTGGGAGTCTGTGGTTCTGCGCCGCTTGTGTTATTCTGGATATCTTCTTTTCTCATGAGTTTTTTTCAGAAAGTGAAATCATTTTTTTTTTCGGTCCCTGGTTTGCACCCTCTGTTTGTTTTGATTTAGGTATTCACTACCCATCTGCTTTCCTGTCCCTGCATCAGAGTCCACCTCAATAACATAACAAACAAACCTTTATTTTGGTATATGACCTTGTTTTTATTCTGAAGAAATCCTCCACACATTACTGTTAAGTTTTGCTTACGTCTGTATTGCTGCGCCTGCATGCAAGTTCACATAAAGACAGACCCCGTTCATCTCTGTCATTCCTTTAGGGCCCTTTAATGTCGTTGTGAGTAAACCCGCCCGGCTCCAGAAGCATTGTAATTTATATTTTATTGACGATTTGGCTGTCTTATTTATCTCCTTCTTTATTTTCCTTTTTGGATAAACAGTGCTGTATGTTTATTTAGCTTTCTGCAGATCGCTTCTTTTCTTCCAAGCATGCACATCACATCGTCTGCCTGCTGCTCTCCTGAAACCGCATTTAAATGCGGCTGATTTTCTGCTGCTTACACGTGCAGTGAACCACATCAGCCAGCCGTGAGACATTTCAATAATCTCACAAAGTGAATCCTCCTACATGAGGCACATTTGCATATAATGGGAGAGGAGGATCTACTGTATTTAAGGAACGGGGAGGGCTGGGTGTTTATGAGCACTGATAGAAGAAAAGCAGGTATTATCCCGTCGTCGCCTCACAAGCATCTTTGATCGCTGTACACAATGAGACAACACGTCTCGCTGTCATGTGTCGGTCTGAAAATAGTGAGGACGAGAGAGCTCATGAATGTCGACTTCATTGTGCAATATTCCATTATTCATCAGATGAATTATTAAGAATGAAGTCATCTACGCTCTTCACTGTATGGCACCCGAACCTTTCACCACTGAAGGGTTCGGGGATGGCGGGAGGAGGAATGTGCACACTGACAAACCAAGGTAACGTGTGCAACATCATTTCACTCACATGCTTTGATTTTACAGTTTGCATGAGAAATACCTTTTTCGATATTTGTGACCGGGTACAGTGATTTGGCCAATAATTCGGCCGATGCGAAACCCCAGAAAAGAGCGAAATACGTTTTGTTTGTTTTTTGGCTGATTTTCGTTTTATTCCATATTAACACAGTTCGAATGTTGATGGAGGTTTTAATTCCAAAATATCGCCGTTTTAAAGTCATTAAATGGTTAAATTTGTATGTTGAAGTCGGGTACTTTTGTGAAAGTTTACGTGTGGGGTGCGGGGCGGAGTGGGGGGTTGGAGAGTGAATGGCCGCGATTTAAATACTGGTTTCAATTGGCTATAGCGAGGCATTGTTCTCCAGTTTCACCCTCTGAGTACAGCCCATAAGAAGAACGTGCTTTTCTGTTTGTAAACAACATTCGTAATGGCTAGCAGCTCGCTAGCTCGCTAGCACGCTTGGTTAATGCTTTGAATGGGGACAACACAGAGGACAGCATTCTGCATGGATGTATTTTGGATTTCATGAACGATGGCAGTGACTCTGATTTAGACCTCACTGACGAATCCGACGACGAAGACGATGGCATAGCTTTCAACAGCAGTTTT
>CAAKHC010013337.1:0-24972 GCA_901007825.1 Macroramphosus scolopax
CCTGATCAGGAAATCTCTCAGCTGAGCAAACTCACAATGGTTGGGATTCTCAACTGCAACAGAGGGAAATAAGGAGAGAATCAAATGCAATATCTTTACCTAAAACCATCAATACCATCTCTGTGGCAAAGGGACATGTTGTAAATGTTAAAGAAATGCCACACACCTTCTACAACTCCCCATGCTGTCTTCCTCCCCAAAACCCGCTTGCCATTCACTTGATATTCTTTGTCGCTGCCGACAACAGCAAAGGGCATTGCCTCCTGTAAACAGAGACATTTCAAGAAGGTTCAGTGATCCGACAAGAGCTGCACATAGTTTATGAGATGAAACATATTCAGAACAAGCCTCGCTTCCCTGACGTTCTGCTGTTTGCTGGCACTGCATGTGTGTGTACAGAGGAAAGCTGAGTGTATTGTCAAACATTTTTTGGGGGGTTTAAAGTGGATCAAGCTTGGTGGAAAAAAAGGGGTGGGTGTTACTCAATCTCACTTGAAGCACAAAGTAATGTCAACACTTGAGAAAGAAAGAAAAGAATGACTTACTCTGATCTTGTCATTGTCGCTCTTGTCCTCCATGTCCTCATCAAACTCCTTCTGCGGGTAAAACTCGATCCCATTCATCTCCAGCTCCTTCCTCACCTACATCACAACCAAAAGCCAGGAACTTAATAAACTACTAGTAATTCACATAGATATCTGACCTCTGTAATTACACATGTACTCCACACTCTGGAAATGCTGCGGGATCACTAGTGAAATGCTCACCCGCTGTTTGAACTCATGTCTTTCCTCATTGGTCATCGTGTCAGCCTTGGCGATCACAGGGATAATGTTGACCGAGTGACTCAAGCGCTTCATGAACTCAAGGTCAAGCTGCCGAAGACTGTCACATACAGTCATGGAAAGAAAGAGAAGGATGTCAGTACTTCTAAATAGCAGCTGGGACTCTCCAAGTGAAAAGAGGATCAGAATAACAAACAACACAAGGAGGCACGGGGATGCTACTTGTCATGTTTCATATGTCTCATTACAATGCTCTGGTCTATTAGTAATTATAAAAGATTTACAGTGAAAAGTGGGCTTATCATTGGACAGAGATTTTGTCCTAGTTTTCGTTTGCCTGCACACAAAACATCCTGTCGGTCACAGTTACCCTGGCTGAGAAGGATGGGATGCACTTAGTCGTAATACTCAACACTGTATTCGTTAATCCATCAAACAGCAATTCCCCAGTTAGCAGCAGTTCATTGAGAGGCGTTAATGGCAGAGATACATGTGTGTAAATATTATGTTCCATCACTGCTTTAATGTATTTGCAGATTCTTAAAAAGATGTCCTTTTTGAGATGAGACACTGAAGGTGCAGACAAACATGAAGCACGATTTTGTTACTGCATTGTCGAAGTCTTATCTCAAATATTTAGCTGTGAAACAAGAAAGGTTGTGACCCAGTCGCCATGTGTGAAACCACAACGCCAGTACCAGCTAAAGTAAATCTACCCAATGAACTGCAGTGTTGCTACATCATTCCTGAGTACTTTAATTCTCTAGTATTAACGAGGTTTAACTCACGAGTGTCCAGTTGGGGAGACGAAGTAGACGCAGCAGTGCACCCTGGTGTCAGGGATGCGCTTCTTTCTGGTGATATTGACCTCCTCCTTCAGGAACTTCTCATACTGCTCATTGATGTACTTGGAAATGGGCTCCCAGCTGAGGATACAAAAGAAAAGGTCAGTTTGTGTGAAAAAGCTCAGTTGAGCAATAAAAGAGGCAGAAAGTGGAAGAGAAGAAAAAAGTTGATCTAGCACTCCTGAACTAAAACATAATTTTATATGACGACAAGTGAAAATGTGTTTGGTGTAATGAGGCAGCACTAATGACATTCATTAAGCTTGAATGATCGAGGAGTTGGAGAACCACCAACCAGTTGTCGTTGTTGATTTGGTCTCCAAAGCCGGGAGTGTCAACAACTGTCAGCTTCATCTTCACACCGCCCTCCTCAATAACTGCGAAATAAATACATGCAAAATAAATCATTGCTGTTACATGAATAACAAGAATACATTATTTGATTGGGAATTGTTGAACATGTCACATTGTGTTAATTGTTTTAGCATTTTTGTTTTGTGTTAATTTTGCTGGAGATGGTTTTGTGACATCCAGCCCTTTATTACTGACAAACAAGATTCAACATGGCTTCTTGACTGGCTTTTAAAGGCACCTAAGTCCATACAATGGTACTCAATTTAGTCTTTATTATGATATCTCCCAGCAAACAACGGGCCAAGGATAGAAACAAGGATAGAACACTGCTCTTTATCAAAATGTCAGGTGACTTTCCACGGCAGGCAATTTGTGCACAAATCCGTAGCATTGACATACTGAGCTGGAAATCCAGATGATTAAATATGCATCTGTAAACTGACGCTGCGTGAAAAATGTGTTGTCGTAGAAGTCATGAACAGAACCTCTTTAATCGATCAGTGATCTGGCAACCAACCAATTCATTGAATTTCATGCTCCATAGAAACACTTGACAATTGACCATTAATACAACTGCTGAGGTTTTGAAGGGGTCGCAATGAAAATAAAAGGACAGCAAACAACTGATCCTCTCACGTAAAGAACAAGCAAGGGAGGTGGACGATGGCCCGTGCACTTGTAGTAAATCTGGAAACTAACAGCTCACTTGGCAGCCATCAGGGTGCACTGATATAACAAGGCCTTTTAAGAGCATCGTCAAAGATCATTAATGTTCTCTGTCAAATTAAATGTGCTATAAATGCCTGGCCGTAAAAAGCAGAGCAGTAGCTCTCTCCCTTCACTCACCATGAGACACTGATTTGATCTCAACAGTTTTTGGGATCTTCTCATCGCGGGCCCATCCTGCGCTCCTCCTGCTCACCTGGGACTTAAACAATGTGTTCAAAAGAGTTGACTTCCCGAGACCACTGTGACCTGAGAGGAGACAAAATGGGAAGAACAAGCCTGAAGAGTGGGCTGCAGATGAAAATGAGCCAAAGGCTAACTCAGGTTCAATGCATGAAATAGTAATATTTACTTCTATTTAAAATAAAACAGAAAGGTACGACAGAATGTCTATCTATACAGCTTTACATTCATGTGTGTAACATACCTACTATCATAATATTAAAGTCAAAGCCAGTCTTCATGGTCTTTTTCCTCATCTGCTCAATGATGGTGTCAATACCAATGTACCCCAGCAGAGTGGATCCACCACCAGAGCTGTTAGAGCTCCCGTGAACTCCAGTGTGTGCCGCGGCGTGACCCCCACCATGGCTTGCGTTGTGGCCCACACTGTGGCCCAACCCATGAGTGCCTCCGTGGACTAGGCCGTGACTCCCAATGGGGACTGGGATGCCACTTGGAGGTTGAGCCGAGCTGCCTCCGATGCCCAGCCCCTGGGGCGGGAATGGGCTGGAGGGGGAAGGAGCCCCCACATTTGGGGGCTTGGCAGGGACGGCTGGTTTGGGTCTCACTTCTGGAGGAACTATGTCTGACATGTCTACAGAGGAGGAGAGGTGGATTAAAAATAACATATGCCATCAACTGCCACAACCGAATGAAGTAGGCCAGTAGAGCAGCAGAGGCACTACCTCCCTCGACTTGTTCTAAATTAAAGAAATTAGCTGTTGCAGGAGGCTTAAAGGGTTGTTTCACCCTAAACACTCAAATATATATATTTCACATATACTAGACATGCTAATTTCATTTAGATAGTTCTGAGATATTTTTTACTGATTAACAACAATTCTTTATTTTATCTTTTAGCCTTCGACAGAAAATTAAGCAGCATCTATTAAGACAACTGTTAAAAAGTGCACAACATTTCTCTGGTTCTAGTTTCTGAAAAGCCATGGATGTAATGTCTGCCATTGGGGATCCCTTTTCATAGATGGTGATCCATCAATTAGCGTGGGATCATGGGGGTTGTGGACGTTATAGTTAAACAAACATCGCTGAATCTGACGTGAGTCTGGCAGAGAGTCAGAAAGTTAAAGTTTCATTCACGTCACATCACTTCATTCTGACGAAAAAGCTGTAACATCAGCTATCGTCCAAAACTCAGTCCGACCTTTAAATGTGAATATTTCGGGGTTTTCAATCTTCTCTGATATTATGCTTGGCCTTTAGGAAACAGTGATGGACCATTCACTGATATAAATACATGCATACGTCTTGAGTTAGTTACTGTTCATATTTTCAATGGTATATTAAATCATATAGAAACCAAATCATCATTCCCAGCCTGCTCCAGAGTTTTGTTATCAAAATTATTTTTTGTAAGACAAAAAAAATATTTTTGGTGCTGTGAGCATTCAACACACTTTGTGACTGACACACCCTTTGAGTGGCAGGGGAAGTCTCAGAGATGGACACAGGCAAATACTACTATCAGAATGACTTGATGAGACCAATAGAGTTAAGTGTGAATAAAGGTTTATCTGCAATGTGGGCGAACAAACCAATGCAAGGACATGGTTAACAGAACAGGCGAGTTGAGTAAAGCCCCCGGGGTGAATGAGCCTGCTGCCAAGCTTTCAGTCAGTGCAGCCACTATCATGGACACAGATCCTGCAGGTCAGTGAGGCACTGTCACTTTGATTCACAGCAATATGTGGTCATGCTGCTCTGCTCCCCTTTGTGCCTGCCCTCTTGCTCCTCACATGCATTCACACATCACCATATTTAGAGGTATTTCAGCAGAGAATCTGCAGGCGAATCACACATGAAGGCATGAAGAGAAGTGTGAAACATATTGCAGCTGATGATTCCACGGCGAGATGAAAGCTACAACCTGTTTCCATCATTTAAAAAAAATATCTTTGTTCTGGTTCGGCAGTCAATTAAGGGCCGAGCATTAGTGATGTCTCCACACTGAAGTCCAACGGATTTCTATCTGATTTTAAATAACAGGCGAGGTTATCTCCATCACAGGCTGTCGGCCCTATTGTCTCTCTCCAGTCGTGCTGGATAACAACGTTAACGGCTAGCGGCTGCTCTGTTAGCTGCTAGCTACAGTCCGCTAGCGGCAGGCGAAGCCACACTCACCAATTCCCGTTCAATTGACCTGCGAATCCGCGTGAGGTGAAGACAGGCGGTTGGTTACCGGACTAATATTGCTGCTCTGGGCCCCCCAAAGACGATGTATATCCAACACAACGGAAACAAGATGAGGAGCGCTCATATGATAATCCTGGGTACCTCTCCGCTCCTTCCCTCTGGCCGTGAGCCCCCCTCTTCAGTTACCAAGGCGACAAGGAGGGAGGGAGTGAGAAGATGCAGCGGGCATGCGCAGTATGACTTTATCTCAAAGGGACATTTTTTTTGGTACAATGTCCTCTGTCTATTTTAGGTAACCTTTTGGATGGCATTATAATGAGGCACAATAAAAATAGTTATTCTAGATCAAATGTATGTAAAATCTGTATCACAACACACTGCAAGTTCAGTTTACTATAACGAAGAATATTAGTTGAAGGGGTAGTGTGGTGTTTGATATTTGATGTAAGTTATGTTTCATTTTTCTAACGTTCTAAACATTACTTTGCAGATAATTTGGACAACATGATGTATTCAAGATATCGAATCATCATAACACATTAACATGTTTATTAAAACAATTGGAACTTACTGCTCATTTTTTCAGGAAGTAATATAATATCAGAAATCACTGCTTGGGTATGGATGAGGAAACTTTAAGGATAACCTGCCCTCTTAACTGATGTCAAGAATTTGAATAAAGATTCCAGTTCATCAGGCAAATCAAATTGTTCAAATGACACAATTTAAAGCTGGAACGCTCATGATAAACAAGGGGGTCACATGTTATTATTTCATATTAAGCCATAAGGTTTGGTAACATTGCAGTTGTATCATAAAAGGCCTAGCATGCATGCGTGAGCCTCAGCAGAGAGATGTAGAGGTCTTATTTATATGTGGTGGTGTTTGTAACCTCTATTCTGTGATATCAAAACAGTATATTATAGTTATCCTTTATAATGTTACCAAATGTAGTAAGAACAGGACGAAAACCAGTACTCACACTTTATCTATAAGTTGCACTCCTGTCCTTCTTCTTCTTCTTTCCTTTCTGCATGTTCTGCTTGTTTTTGTTTTTTTCCTTTGAGTGCTGTTTTGGTTTCTGTACCAGTCACTTTGATACACTCTGCTAACCAACGTTGTCACGTCTCTCCTCAGCATGTCTGTTACACTGCTGATAAGGACCGACGTCCTCAATCCCTCTGCTATCCTCTTTGACCACCCCCTCATTTGAGTTCCCAGCCCCTTAGATAGAAAATAATTTAACTTGTAGCTCAAAAACAAATAGAAAAAAAACACACAAGCTGAAGCAAGAGATGAAAGAGCTCTATTTGCTTTGAGGAACGTGTTGACTTTGTTCAGTGAAAGTTCTTTAGATGTCTGTACTCACCCACATACACTGAACCTGGGTAATACATGGTTACGTAGTAGGGGTCCTCTGGTTCCTCAGTGATGAATGCTCTGTCCGCTAGAGAGACATCTAGTTGGTTTGATAGAAAGGTAGGCTCGTTTGGTCTCTCAAAAAGTCCCGGCTTTGATGGGGACGGCAGGTCAAAGACCCCCTTTGAACCGCCGCCAGAACTGTTTGTGTTCAGTGGGCAGTGCGCCACAGACCAGCTGACACGGCATTTTTCCGAGGGATATTCTAGCAGTTTTGTGGGCACGCAATGATGGTCAGGTGGTGCTGGAATATCTGTCCGACTCACGTCTGTGTCAGTGAGAATCATCTCTTTGTTGTCTGGAGTTTGCTTCTGATCTAACTGACGTTTGTGTGATATGATGTCAGGTTTTAAAGCCATGCCACTCCGTGACCTGGGGCCCTCCAGAGAGGCAGGTTGAGTGGCCTCCTGTGCATACGGTGGTATCCGACATGTCGTGAATCGATTTAATCTGTATGCACACTGAGAGGTATCTTTTCTCTGATCAATGTCTGTTGACTGGAAGCTGTAATCCTTTGAGACACAGTCGGACTGACTCACGGTACTGTGAACATCCATCTGAACAGCTTGATCCTGTGCTTTTGACCAGAATCTGTGCCTCCTAGGGGATTGAAGTCTTGGTGAATTCCCTGTGATTGTCCGTGTAGTGTCCTCTCTCGGATTCTTCCTAATATTTGCGAATATTGAATCCTCCCTTGCTTCATAGTTCAAGTCAAATCGCCTTCTCCTGACCTCTACAGGCGAGAAGTCTGACTGCGTGAGGAGATGACCTGTGGACATTTTGGGAGTCATCTGTAAAGCTGCTCTTCTCTCCAGATGCATTTTCTCATATGCTGGGTAAACGGTGGCAGCACTGTCAGCTTGAGTGGAATTTCTTCTGTGAGGGGAGTCTGTATGTCTTCTCTGGAGGGGAAGGCTTGAGCGGGGAGCCGTTCCTTCAAACACTGATGGAGATTCCCTCCGAACGACATTAGGAGACCTAATCCCTTCACGCTCAGAGAGATATGTTTGTGTACCTCTTCTTCCACTTGGCGATACTCCCTGTTGCTGTTGGATATTTGATTTAGGTATTGCTCTTACGTCTATATTCGTAGGCAGAGGCTTTGGCTTATCTTTTACAGTATGTTCTATCTCACCTAATCCGTGTGTACCTTGTAATGAGCAGGAGATCGGAGACTTGGCTGCTGGTCTCTGAGGCGGATGAATTTGAGAATGAAGAGGGCAAATTCCTCTCAACTGCGGATGAGTAAAGCCCAATAAGGCTTCTTGGTCAAGAATGTCATGCTTTGTTTCATTTGAGGAACTTTGCAAAGGCTCCAGTTTAATGTTAGATATGGCGATAGATCGAGCCTGTCTTTCTTTAGAAACAGGGGAGGGCTGCCTGGGTTCATGGCCGTCCAGATTCATCCCAGCACAAAGGGACGTCGGAGACGGACTCAGTCTGGGTGTTGGGACAATCAGAGTTGGACTCAAACGTGGCTGTGGCTTTAGCAGTAATGAAGGATCACTCAACTGTGAGGTAGCCAGATTGAGAGAATCCCTTGGCTTTAGTTTCAGAGTGGGAGAGGAGTTTGGCTTCAGAGTAGGAAATGTGGAGATGGTGGGCTTTTTACAGAGAGGTGGTGAGCTGTATATTGTCGGTTTGGTCCTTGGGAGGGTTGAAGCTCTCTCTCTACAGTTTCCCTGAAAATAATTAAAACATTTACTCCAAGAAGGGTGACGGGACGACTTGTCGGAAGCATATGTGGACGATGAAACTGGGACAAAAGATCTGAAGCGAGGGATGAAAAACACAACATTATTAAGTAAAATAGACATTTAATAAAACTAAATATAAGCTAAACTTCAATCCACCTGTCAGAGGTTGACTGCTTTATGTTGTGTTTTTCATAGATGAGTCCCTTCTCATCGAATGATGGGATCTGAATCACTTTCTTCTTGATGACAGGCGAAGGCAGAGAGACGGGAGATGACACCCCGACTGATGGATGATGATCCTCTGGTTGTCTACAAGATGCTGATACTTGAGGAATCAAAGGTGCCGGATGATCACAAACACTCATTTTTCTTGTTTTGCAGAGGTTATGAGGAAACAGATGAAAGGGAAGCCTGGTGATTGAATCAGGGGAGGAACAATGAAGAAAAGACAGAAAATAATATATTTTCCACACATTTTAAAAGTTTGACAGATTTGGGAGAAGTTTACAGATCCTGTAACCCTGTGCAAGTGAATAATATATGAAAGGGGGGGGGGGGGCAGGTGGCTGCATTCATAATGTTACTTGAGTACGGGAAATATCAATAGTTAGAGACTGTTATTTATTATATATGACATTATTGATTTGTTAAAACTGATTAATGAATGTGTGTAAGCAATATTTCACTGAAGTTGCTGCACAAGTTGAGCTAATTTAATTTCTTTTCACTACTGTTGGAACTGGATGGCATCTAGGCAGTCTGGACTGCAGAATCTTTATGATTTAATCATTTGAATCTCAAATCGTTCTTCTACACAGAAACTAGTGGAGTGTAAAGTACCACATTTCCATCTAAATTGCTGGGGAGAATAATAATACAGCAGCATAGATTAGGAATACGAAGTAAAGAGCAAGTACATCACAATTGATTTATTATTAAAATGGAGTAAATATAAACTGAGGAAAAACCCCGACTGACCTGCTGTGTGAAACTCGGTCTCTTGTTGCGGAAAAACGGAGTAAATGAGACAAAGAGTGCGAGACAAGAACAGGGCTGTAGGAAGTGGTGGGCACAGAAGAGCCATTCTCCTAATTCCTCGACACTGAAGCTGCACTGTTTCACTCCCACTCCAGTCTCTCCATTTGTTTGGTTCATGGGGACACGGTGAAGCCTGAATGTGCCCCGTGCAGACTTATTGCACCACAGATACTTATCTTAAAAGCAGGTTTCCTCCAGTATATCGTCATAGTAACACACGACACACAGAAGTCAAATCCAGAGGACGTAACAGTTTTATTTTGTTTGAGTAAAGGAAGCATATGATGATCAACAGAGGGTTTTTACACACTCACAGTCTCCTCACCGTGCTGTCAGACATGAAAACACACCAAATACTATTTTCTTTCATCTCGTTCTCTCCGCTTGGCACTTTGAATAAACCTGCTGCATTCATTCATTACGTATTATTTTATTGAAGTCACCACTTCACCATTTTGGCACAGTGGCACAAACCACCACATGCTTCTCCGCAGCTGCCAAGTCGACATGGTCGGCTGCAAGACATTCATTGAATTCATTTCATTAATTAAATGCACAATGGAAGTCAACATCATGGTACATGTAAAATGATTGTCCAATACAAAGCGTATGTAAAAATTGGCACAAGTATAAGATGGCATGAAATTCACATTATGTTTCAAACACTTTTCTAAAGGCCGTCATGTCGTCCTTACACCTCACAATCCATTTAAAAATCAGTAAAACCTTCTGCTTTACTTTGCTCTGATTTCTACTGCAAAAACGACAACATGCAAGAGATCAGAGAAAAGTTGGAATGATAGGAGAGGGCTTGCATTGTCAGATTATCTTTCTTTCGTTTTCTTTCTCCGTCTTTAAGGTGTTGGCTCCCATCCCACCGGTGTCCTGGCAGCATCTCTGTCCAGATGGCCAGCCACCCCTCTTGATCATATCAGGGCATTGCTATCGTCATCTCTGCAGTTCACACTGGCCACCAGCGGGTGATGCCGGATTGTTTTGTTGCTCCACTTGTGAGCGTCCTGCAGCCCCGGCTCGAGGAAGTACAGGCATGCTCCGAAGCCTGCCAGCACCAAAACCGATACCAGCAGGTAGAGTGGCACGAACCAGTCCAAGAACAACCACGACATCGCTGCTGTCAGAGTAAAGGGATGGGAGAGGAGGGAGGAGGAAAGGCAAGAAAATGGATGAGGAGACAGGCAGGGATGGATGGCAGGCAAGAGGAGGACAAGCAGAGTTACGCTGTGCTTCTTATCTTAAAGTGCTCCTGGTTCCCTCCAGGGTAAGACATCATATATTACAAACTGCAGCAGCTTAGCGTTCCATTTTTTTCATTCATCAGACAGCCTTACAATCACAAATGTAGGGTTAAACACAGGAATGAAGACAATACACGCCGCTTGCAGGCAGTATTCATATATCAGACTGCGATGCATGATGTCTAATTCAAATACAGACAGGTGTTGCCTTCTGAAAATAGCAGACAGTAGTAAATAAAGACGCTGTGCTTACCTGTAGACACTGCTACGTGTGTAGGTCTCTAGGTGTGTGACGGTATGTGATGTACAGTTGCCGCGTGTCAAATCAAGTCATTCGATTATTTCCAGATCCAGCGCAGTGCTGCAGCTCGTGCTGTTGCATGTGAGATGGCAAAAATCACAGGTGCTCTCTGAGAGGCACAAGAGACAGAAGCTGCATGCGGCTTCATCCTCTAGCTACTGGCGCTGACGTTCAAAGGAGGGGTGGGGGTTGCTATGACAACACCCCTGCTGATGGTTGAGAGGATGAGGGGAGTAGGAGGGAAACTTATGTAACTATAATCCTTTTTTTTTTGGTGATTGGGGTAGTGGGGGAAGAGGGGTGCGAGCCCTTCAGATGTCACTGGATGCTCGCCGCCTTGCCGCCTTGCCGAGTAAAATCAATTCCACTCCATTTAACACCGAGGCCATCACACAATTTATGTGACATTGAGAAAGGGAGGGGGCCATTTCTGTGGGAGCAGCAACTCTCATATCTGCTCTCACTGAAAGCAGCTGCAATGTTTTATGGAGTCACTCCCCTGAGTAAAAATATTTTTTGTCTGCATGAGAAAAGCCGACTGCAGAGAAGAAAAGTTGCCTTTGTTTTATTGTCATTTTAAGCTCCTTCTGCACACGCGTCACATTCATGGAAAACAGCTGGATTATGGAGCCCAGCCAGAAACGAGGAGCCATGATATCTAGCAGCCCAAGTTGTTACTTCAAAGCAGCAGAAATCACAAGGAATAATACAACAAAACAATGTCGATTTTATTCAGTTCATACATTTTACAACAATCCTGTATGAAATACAAAAAAACACTTTGGTCTGCAGGAAGGAAGAGGAAGTAGAGAGGGAGAATCCAGAGACAACAACACTCGCATATCATGAGAGCTGTGAAACTGCATCAAAAAGGACCCTCAGACGTTGTGAAATTGCTCTTCAGATCCATTCACAGATTAGTTAATTTCCCCAAGCGTCAACTGAGATTTCGAGTCTTCAGCATATCTCAGTAACACTGCATGTCTAGCTAGAAGTGGTCAAATACTGTACGGATCCTCATCAGGAAGTCCATATATGGCCGCTAAAGAGTTGGGTTAAATTAAATGTGCATTATCTCAGAATTGAACCAAAGGAACACTGAAGGAAGGGGCCAAGACCTCAGAGGGTTAAAGTCTCCTTCCACTCAGAAACCTGTTTTGCTTCCTTCACTTGGATGTTGGGCGTCCACTGTGCAGACTAATCCATCTGCGGAACTAAAAGGTTTAAAGGCTGTTGTCAGTGCTGAGTTTGTATTAACTGTCTACAGCTTATAAAGACTAAACAGGCTTTACAGAAAATAAATATATCATAAGAAAATAACATTTTTTTATTTTTTAAAACAAATCTTGAGGGGATATTTTAGACTGTTGGTGCCTCAGATCAAATTGAACATCAACATTTACAGTATTTCATTGTGGAAACTCACATTTCTGTCCTGACAGCCTCGGACAGGTTGACACTTTCTGTCATTTTGATTTTGATTATGTTCTCTCCAAGCCGTTGTCAGCTCTGGACTGACCGATATTTCAAACGTCTTCAGTATGATGTGCTCTGATGGCTCTACGGGATGCAGCATGTTGTTTTGTTGGGATGCAGGTTCACATTTTAAAACTCTAAAAGCATTTTAATGCAAGAAATCAGCTTCAATGATGAAACAAGATTTACAAAACAGGCAGAACAATCCTCGACTGCATAACCAGACTTTGCTCCAGACTGACGGCCACAATGCTTTTCTGAAACAAAGGTGAATTCCTGCTACATGCTGTACACGTCCTTCTTAAAAGAGATGAGGAGGTGAATACAGTGGAGGGCAAAAGTGACTTACAAAATTAACTTGCAGGTCTCTGGAGAAAACAAATCCCCCGAAAGAGAAACACGCTGCCAGGGAAATCAAAGTGAGATTATTCCTCTTTGAGAGGTGAAGAGATTAAAACAAACCTCCTTCACTTTGACCCAGACCTCGTTCTAAAAGGATGCGTGTAAACTCTCCAGACAGCCGGGTTTGCCCAAAAAAGAAGCACCGGGCTTATCGACTATGACGAATTCAATTGTCTACTTTTGTTCAAATGTAGGAAATGTTTCTACTTGTATTAATGTTTGTTCAACACAAATCAGTTTATCACAGAACATTCTGCATAAATGATCTGACTTGAACATGAGGAGCATAAAACCTCTCAATCGCCTTCTCTGATCGCCCCCCTGCCTCATCACTTTGGACAGCATGTAGATGACTTCACTGCAGCGGTCATTTACTTTACGTTTATTATCATTAAACCCTTTTTTCATTCACTCATCACGGGCAGTATAGTGATAATAATAAAACACTGAAGTACTGGATTTGTAGGTAATAATACAAACGGCATCCGATCTGTCAGGGACACTGAGCGCTGAACTGTTAAAAACACCATATGGACAATAAACCAGGATACCTAATGAGGAAAACAGCACAAACGATTGTGTACCACTGCAGCAGTGTTGCCACCTGTAAGTGAATAAACACACAGTCATGATGAAGTTGAAGGTCAAAGCTTTCTAAAGCTGTTGAGCAATGATTGATGCATCCACCAATCGTACTTCACCTCTGATCTCAGAGACCTCTGTAACTGGACACTCTTAAAAAACAGGCAGGCGACCTTTGGAACCTACAAGCAGTGCGTAGCTCTGGATGAATTTATTGGATGTTCATGATGACAGACTGCAATCACGGCCAATTACAAAAGCATTCAACAAGCCAGGTCACGGCTCAGTGCTATTATTCCCTCAGTCAAGTCTTTCAGGCGGACAGGCAACACACACAGGTCTGACAGAGTGACATCTGGTGAAAGCGAGATCTTCCTGTAATAAGACTTTGTCTTGAGTACACAGAAATGTAAAAACTGGTCAGTGCATCCAAATGATTTTCAAACTGCTTTTAAAAGGTAAGGTAGTTTAATGTTCTTGCTTTAATTGAATTCTATTGAAAGTAAAACCCATCTGTAACTGACAGCACATTGGTCGACATACATTGATCCCTCAGGGCAGTGATGCAAGAAGTCGTGAGCTGTGTGGAGCCACTGCCTGACACAGCGAGTCCCTCGAGGTGTGAATGCTAGAAATCACATAGCAGGAGACGGGCAGGTGTTGCAGGTGTTGCTGTGCAGAGTTCGAATAAACACAAAATTGTGGTGCAGAAAAAAGAACACCTGAGATCTGTTATGTTTACTGTAAATAAATGTTGATTGGAGCTTATTATTGTAAAGCAGTTCCTGCGCTGGTATCACTGGCACCTGAAATAGCAGCCAGAGCAAAAGCAGCAGTAAACTGCATTGGGATCGACAGCTTGGTGGTTCTGCTCACCGGCGGCTGAGTGGGAGGGGTGTCGGCAGCTCATGGCAGCTGACACCGCCCGCTGTATTTCTGCCTTCACTGTCTAATGTTCAGTCGTACCATCTTCTCTTCCAACAGGAATCACTGACACATTTACAAGATCATGGGACCTTTAATTCTACTAGACACAAACTGTACAATAGTAGTGGAGAGTGACAGTCAGTTATAAGTTCGATCTCTCTGTCCGCTCTCCGTCAGCAGACTGAGAGAGAACTTTGCTCTGCAGGAAGTCAGACACAAACGGAGCAACGACTTCAGGATTATTCAGATGGATGTGATGATCGCCCGGAACTCTCACCACTGTGTGCTGTGAAACAGAGGAGTGGGATTATAACCCAGTTTCTAAGAGCGGAAAATCATTTTGACAAACCACTTCAAATATTTGTACTGAAGTCAGATTTTGTCCCAGCTGCACACTCACATGTCTGTCCTGCGACCGCTGGAGAAGTGTTGAGGTAAACCTCTTTTGGGCTTGTTCAGTAAGTGTTTTATTTATTCCTCCTTCAGCTCTGGAGAGAAGAGGTTATGGACATTCTTAGTTCAAAGTGAGAGGAGATCAATACGTGAAATGCATGAAAAAACAACTTGTCACTGATATTAGCGACGATGCTGTCACAGTGTAATACTGCAGTCTAGTGAGTTATAATATGCAAACTGATTATAGAGGTGAAATCTTACAGAACATCGAGAACGGACGCTCGTATCCTCGACTGCATCTCAAGTCTCTGCTCCAAACTCAATCGCGCGATGTTTTTCTGAAAACAAAACAATGAAACACACATGCACACATGATGTGAGTGCTAAACCTCTGAGGGAAATAATCCTAAAAAATGCAATGATAAATGTGGTTAAAAGTGACTTACAAAATTAACTCGCAGGTCTCTGGAGAATACAAATCCTGCAAAAGAGAAACACGTTCAGCTGCCTGCAGATGTGGCAAAGTGAGATTTTTCCTCCCTGAGAGGCAAAGAGGAGATTAACACGAACCTCCATCAACTTCAACTAGACCTCGTTCTAAAAGGATCTTCACAGACTCTTCAGACAGAGTCGGGTTTGCAGTCAGCAACCTAAAAAAAATACATAAAACACAGACGATACAGACGCAGGTAAAAGGCCACTAGTCATATTAAAAGGACCAAACATCTGGGGTACTACACCTCTCAGCTGCCTTTTCGTATGTGTAAACTCTTCTGCTCTGCTTTGTCCTTTTCTCAAACTGAATCATCTCCTCGATCCCCTGCTTCATCACGTTGTGTGTTTTCCTCTGCAAGAAGAAACACAACAGATGAGGGGAACTAGAAAAGGACCATTTCTGATATTACACCCAAATCTTCATTCCAATGATACTAAATCATAACAATATATTATAAAATCATGCTTAGAATGTAAAAAGAGCTGAAGTACCAAATCTGTCGTTAAGAATACGAAAACATCAAGAAGTATGAGAGCGTCCACCATGTCGGGATACAGGGCGCAGAACTGTGGACAGAATAACACGATTCATTCACCAACATCACACAAGACAATACAGCCAGATAAGATGTGAAGGAACAGACACTGACCATCTCTCCAATGTCTGCACCTGTAGATAAGATTTACTCTAATTATTTTCTATGATAACAAAATAAACATTAAAAATGTATAAAAGTGTTCATATGAACAGCACTGGTGCCCCACTCACCCATACTGTGACCGATAATGGTGAACTTGTTCAGCTGGAGCGCTGTGGAAGTTCACAGGTTATAAACCAGGCAGGTTTCACATCACATCACAGAACATTCAGATCAACTGTTTGGCTACAAAAGGGGCAAATATGATTATAAAGTCTCTAATTCACGGTTAAACCCACACTGATATTTATAGAACTCTGTGAACTCACACACCATCAACAACTCTGCGTACATCCGCCACGTATGCGGGAATAGAGTAGAAGGTTCCAGGAGGACGATGTGATGACAAACCGTGACCGGCCAGGTCCACTGCCACAAACCTGCACTCTGAGAGGAAGCACCAACACTCAGTGACACATACACAGTAATTTAAAGGAAGACAGTTTAGCTGCGTCTTTTTAATTTCTAGTCCATAGAAAATATCTTCCAGTGTCTATAAAACATCATAAAACAGCGAGAAATGTATTTCTCAGCCCGAAATATTCTATTTGCTCTTCTCTGAGAGCAGGGAAAGAAGCATCTTCTCACATCAGGAACACTCAACCAATCAAATGTTGTGTTTTCCTTCATGAATAAACAGCCTGAACAATTATCATAATATTTCTAATTAGTGTCACATTTATGAAAATGAACTGCACCATTTACATTCACGTAATTTGATCATTTCTCTGTACTGGCCAAATTACTCTTTTGTTATGTTGGCATTCATTAGAATTACCGTAACTAATTGGAACTACTGTATAGGAGCTGTGCTGAGCCTCTATTTCCACTACAATCAGCATTCAAAATGCTCTCTCAAGACATCCTCTGAAAGAGATTTTGGGGAAACGATGGACCTGTGATATGATTCTGCTCAATTTTATTCATACACGGTGTAATTTTATTTCTCTAGCCTGCAGCTGCAGATTACCTTTTGGGAGAAGTGGAATGAGGGTTTTAAATGTTCCACAGTTGTCAGCCCAGCCATGCAGGCACAGCACAGGACGACCGTGATCAGGACCCCAGACTTGACCCCTGATCTCTCCCCATGGGACGGGTACAGAGAGCTCTGAAACTGGACACAAAACAAACCTGCAGGCTGCAGCTCCAATAGACTCCAGAGAACTAACAGTGTTGAAGTAATAAAAGACAAAGCACTTTCTCACTATAATGATAATGATAACATGTTTATTAGAGACTACTGTAAAATAGCCAATTCCTTTACACAGAGTGTAAAGTATGTCATGACATCCTATTTGGAAACCAAATAAGTAACTAAAACTTTAAATTGTTGTAGCTATTCACTCCTTAAAGCTTCTTAAACGTCCACGGTACCTGTGTTACCTGCTTGAGTCATTGTAGCTGCAGAGTGAAGCTCCAGAGTTCCCACCAATCACACACTTCCTGTATCTCCAGTTCAAAGGCTTCACTGGATAAACCAGCAGGGAGGGTGAGGGGGCGGACCCCTATTGTGGCCTTTGAATTTTCCCTCATTGAGGTCTGTCAGGCTGTTAATTTGTGGCACTGCTTCTGTTAACAGGTTTGTCCTGTGGATTCTGTTCATTCTCCAACATCTGAGAACATGTTGGAGTAATCAAGGATTTGACAGGATTTCCATATTTGCAAAGGCTCATGGGAGCTGATATCATTGCTTTGTGCGTTAAGACGACAATATGTTTGCTCCACCTGCAAAAACAGCAGATGCCTGGTTGTATTGGAATAAGGACACATTTCCTCATTTCAGCTTATCATGAAAACATAGTTATTGAAATAACTGATTTCAGGTTGAATGTTGAGTCACTTCAGACACACAGTGAAATATTGTGCTGCTGCAGTTGTGAGCTGTGTCCTAATTCAAGCGCTACATCCAATCAAAACTAAACATTATAATATAATATTCTCTTGTTAAAACACTTGTGATGGAGCTGATTTCCTCAGAACATTTAACCTGAACCCTTGTTTTTACCCTGAAGGTAGCGTTGACTGATCACCATGAAATTGAATTACTTCATAAGCATGACGGACATGTGGCTGAAAGATAGAAAAGAACGTAGTTGGCAGACTTTGAAATGAGACATTAGGATCAAATATCTTTTATTTGAAAAACACTCTCACATCATCTTTAAACCTAACATCCCCTGGCATCTTGTTTTTACTGGCATCAAGTATTTCAACTTGAATTAGAAGTAAAGCATTTTGGTTTGGGCTTCAGTTTATGACCTGTGTCATAGAAATAAATACTCTCATTTATACACATAGACTGTGTAAAAGAAGTGGACAGATCAAGACTTTCCCAACACCTTAGTTAATGACAGAACATCATTGAACCACTACCCAAATTCACCCTCATCATCAGCTTCAGTGCGACTGTAACTGTTTGAAGGTTAGCATGCTAATAAAGTTTAGCTTTCATTGATGAAAACTGACCTGAGTCTCCAAAGTGGAGCTGACTGAAGTCTCAAAGACATCCAACTTGGGGAGATCACTGGCTAAATAGCCTCGGACGGCTCGTAATGGGAAAGTATCAATCTAAAAGGAGCCAAGGATGCTGTTGATAAACAGTCTAGAAACATGGCACATAGACAAGGGGGTTAGTGAAGCAACCAGAGCCTGGAATGTCCTGAGTCACTTTCTAGATGAGGCTTTGTTGGTGGATCATGTTTTCAAGAGTTAAGTTTTACTTGTTTCAGTGCAAAGATGTATAACAGTACATTACAATGGTGTAAATACTACCGAGACAGGCTGATTGAATGGTCGCGGATGTGAATGATACTTATTCACCGGGTCAAACGCTCAGTGTGAAACATGGCTCACTGCGCTCATGATCCCACTGACACTCAAGGCAACCCAGCCAGATGTCAATATATATTAAACATGTTTAAATAATTCAACACAAATAACAAGGCAACAGTTTGATGATAAAAAAAGATGCTTGACCGAAGGCGAAACAGTGAGATGAGTAGAAACAGTCGGCGCACAGATGCAAGAACTGTGATTAACAAATGTTTAAACTTAAGTTATCAGTGTTGTGTAAATGTAATGTACAAGTTTTTCTCTATAACTTAGGGGTCAGTATATCTTTTTCTCTGGCTAAATGAGACAAAACTTTGTCATTCAGGAAGTCAGACACAAATGGTGCAACGACTTCGGGGTTATTCAGGTGGACGTGATGATCGCCCGGCACCGCCACCACCGTGTGCTGGGAGAGAGAAAACAACAGCGTCAAGCTTCTCTTTCTGCATTTCAGTGAAATTCTGGTACCTGCTAACTGTTTTCCATCAACAACAAGCTAAAAGAAACAATCATCAGCCATGTTTAGCTGATGCACGTCCTCTGTTCCCTCTCATTAGAAGCACTAACCATATTCCAGTATGTAGGTCAAAACTCAGGCTCTGATGCCTCCAACACATTAATCCTATATACACAGCTACTACTGCATCTATGAAGCTGCCTGTCGGTTAACTAGGCACAATTACACACAGGCTTAACGACTAAAAATAAACTGGAAGATGCAAGCACACATACTTTGTACAAAGAGACTATAAAAATACACTCACATTTCTGTCTCTATAGGCCTGGAGAAGCGCTGATGTAAACTTCTTTTGATCTGGTTTAGTGAATAATTTTTCAAAGCCGTCCTCTGCTCTGGAAAGACCAAAAAGATTGTATATTCTTAATGTTACAATGTAGGAATATGTATTTATATATCTGGTCTGTAGTGCAAATCTTACAGAAGAAGCAGAACTGAGGCTTGTATCATGGACTGCATCACCAGGCTCTGCTCAGAGGTGATGCGCACTATGTTTTTCTGGAAGAATAAAACAAATTATATTGTACATGCACTTATGAGAATTAATATGGAAACACAATACGCTGATGCAGTTCAATAGGAACCTACCAGATTAACACGGAAGTCTCGGGAGAACATGACTCCTATAACAGAAGAGAGTTATCTTTCTATCATCATCAGCGGCTGTGACGTACGTCAAAGCAAAGGAGAAGATGTCAAGACAAACCTCCTTCGACTTGAATGAGACCTCGCTCCAAAAGGATGCGCACAGACACTTCTGAGAGAATCGGGTTTGCAGCCAACAACCTGAAACAAATAAAAAGATTTTTTTTAAGCGACAGTTCTTTAATCAAAGTTACTGGATGAGAGGATGCTCCTTTTTAAAAACACCATTAAAGGAGAAAGTGTGATACCTTTCAACTGCTTTCTCATAAGTGTAAACTTTCTCCGTCCTTTCGGGGTTTTTTTCAAACTGGAGCATCTCATCCATCCCCTGTTTCATCACACTTGGTACTTCTTTCTGCAAGAAAAGGAGAAATTTATGAGCTAAGTAATTCAACCAAAGTACATAACAGTGGCAAAAGAAGACTGAAGCTGTTGGCTTTATGTGACATTCTTAAATCGGGTAAACCGGACGTGATTAGACAAAGGATAGATAGTTAGTCTCTCAGGGTGCTGCCAACAACCTTCAGTACATTTCAGCTTGACACACTGTGAAGTATCTTGTCTCTCCCTCTCCTCGACATCGTACCTGACAAACTGCCCCACATTTCTAGCAGAGGAATACCTCTGGGACTGTATTCCTGGAGAACTGCAGCTTTTTCCTTGAATGTAACACAGGTCAACAAGTAAAAATAAAACTGCCTGTTCTGCAAAATAAAATTGAGAAAAAAATAGCCTAAAGTGCAGCATTTTGGAGTGAAGACGGGAGTTTGATGTCAAAAAAATAGTATTTGTGAACTTGTGAAAATCGTCACTGGCAAATAACGGATCTCTGAATCCAGTACAAATCCTTCTTATGAATCTTATGATACAGCACTTTTCACCATCTTTAACTATAAAATTACAATTACACACCTCTGATAACTCAATTTTAATTGTAAAAGTTACCGGATCAGTGGGAAAGAATCCATAGGAGTCCAGCAGTACGACAGAGTCCACCATCTCTGGATACAGTGTGCTGAACTGCAAAAACAGACAAGGTAGATTAACTCATGTTAAACCAGGAGAATGTAAAATCATTTTGGATGTGAAGAGTTAAAACACCCTGTAGCCTGATACAACTCACCATTCCAGCTACATTACCTCCTGAAAAAGACAGAAGTAAACTTAGATACACAAATGTAAAATACCAGAAACAATTTCATTGATTTAACTCGGAGCTGCACTCACCCATACTGTGACCGATGATGGAGAATTTGCTCCACTGGAGAGCTGTGGGAGTTAATTTCACAGATCATCAGGCAGGTTCGGCATCTCATCACAGGAAACATCAAGAGATTATTTTTAGTTGAAACAGAACGGCAGTGTTGCTGACCAGGGCTGGGCGTTATGTGTAAAATCAATGACAGAATGCCACTGTTTTCTTCAAATAATTCAATATATCTGGTGGTACAATATCTTAAATAAAAGAAATACAAATGTTGTTTCCATCCTCCAAGAATAAGCTTCATTCTTACTCTCTCAAACTGTGTTAGTTTGCCATATATCAACGGAAAGATGAATAACTATGCTTAGGGTAAAACTATAACCATCATCTATTACACTGAAAGTCTTGCTATTTCCTTAGTATAATAATGAATTATCGTCCTGTCCTGCTGTTGGAACACAGATGAGAGCTCTATCCTCTTGCATGAACAAACACCGGTGATGGATTTAAGTTAGTGGCAAACACACCGTCAACGACTCTGCGTACATCCGCCACATATAAGGGAAAGGAGTAGAAGACTCCAGGAGGACGATGTGATGACAGACCGTGACCTGCCAGGTCCACTGCCACGTATCTGCACTCTGAGAGGGAGGAAGGAGAGAGAAGGATTTTTGGTTTTATGTACAAAACCTCTGAGTTTGTGAGTCCCATTTAAGCAGAAAGTTTAGCTTGCCTTTAATTATCAGGAGCATGTTTGGCAAGTAATGATGTCAGGAGCATCTTTATCATCTAGCAATATAGTTGTCGAAAAAGGCCTCCCAAGAAAACTGCCCAAATAAACCCCTCATTGTTACCCCGGCTCTTCTGTTTTTACAATGTAAGGGACAAGAAGAGTAGCTGAACATGCCGTTATAAAGAATGTATACACTGTCTTTTAATTACTGCAGTTTGATAGTTCAAAATGAGAACTTAAATGAAGATTCAACATTTAGTTTGAATGTCAGTATAATAACACGGCAGTGCTGACATCATCAGTTAAAGTTTACATATCCAAAACAGAAACTTCAGGGGTTTTGTACTTTTGACACGTTGACAGATGGAAGCTCCTGGCAGAATTTAAATGCATAATTTCCACATGAGGAGTTGAAGTGGTGAGACAGAGCAGTATGAAATGAACTTACCTTTTGGGAGAAGGGGAATGAGGGTGTTGAATGTACCACAGTTGTCAGCCCAGCCATGCAGACAAAGTACAGGATAGCCGTGGTCAGGACCCCAGACTTTACCCCTGATCTCTCCCCATGGGACGGGTACAGAGATCTCTGAAGCTTTGGAAAATGTGAAATAGATATATTTCATTGACCAACTTAGAATACTGACGTTACTTTAAGGTATCTTTGTATCTTTGCATTCTTAAAATAAGAGTTGTACATCTGATCATTGTCCACATGTACAGTAATGTTGTGTATAACATCCGGCTGTGTCCAGCTGTGTGGTTAAATAAGGAGCATTATAAACTGACACCAGACGATAGCAAAGTCTCGGTCGGCTGCTTATTAACAATGAATAAGTAACTAACAAGACAACACATTGACTCTTTAGTCTCTCTGTAATATTTTAGTTTACCTGCTTGTTTCATTGCAAAGGACGTCATGTGTCTTACGCTTTTCAGAACCTGTATCATCTTAGGGAAAACCTCTGCTGGGCACACAGTGTAATTAAAACAATTAAAAGCATAAACCACTTCGACGGAGAAAAAAAAGAAAAGAAACTTGGGTTCGACTTTGAGAAAAAATACTTTTACAGAACGTTGGACTGTCACCACCGGCTTCCGGGTGCTGTACACGCTATTGGATAAACAGAAATGTGCAGCTACCTTTGGGACCAATGAACGTTGAGAAGAGGAGGGGCTTACCTTTCACCCAATGAGGTGGTAAGACTCGGTCACCCAGCAGAGGGTGTTTGAGTGTCCATCCCACTCTTTATTGTCTTATTTAAAACAATCATGAACATTGTAATGTAGTATTATGTGAAAACAAGAAGGGGAAATATTTAATTTATGTAATTATAAAAGATGGATATTCAGATTCAGTAAAAACACAATGTCTTCTGGAAAAATACAATAAGAAAGAAATAGGTAAAGAATTACATAAAGAAAATAATTCAAGTATTCCAGAATTTTTAAGTCCTGAACATAATTGTTTATTTCATAGCATTTGTATTTTGCAACTCAACATTTAAATATCGCCATATCAAAATAACATTCTCATCCATTGTATTCAAAAGTCTGCACTAATCTTGATTTATTTGTTGATTCATTATATTGCAATGAATTTATTTTGAAATATTAAGCAGAAAAGCACTCATTGGGTATTTTAATCACTACTTCTGTAACAGATTCATGCAGGAACAAACTCCCTTATACCTTTTCTATTGGCTTTGGGGCACTAAAACTGTTATCTTAATGAAGGCAGCATACAAATTGAAATATAATTGATAATACAAAATGATATCAGTTACTTCCCCATCTTACAGACCTGAATTTACTTGGTTCATAGATCAAGAGATCCGTGTCTCCAGAAGTGTTGATTAATGTTGCTTGTTTAGACGTCTGCATGCTCGAGTCCCGAATGTGAATGAAACTTTCTGGTTTAAAGAAGGTTGCTTAATACAAAAACATTGAGGCTGACAGTGGTTTGAGTAACTGTGCCTGTGACATTCTCACAAGAGACATTTTACTGATGTCTCAGAGTATAAATAAAAGTTATCTTTTACATTATTGTCACTCTCGTGATGAGTTATGTATTTACATGTGTTGTCTACTTTCTCCTTTGTCCTACTAACATGTGTTCCGATGTGATAATATACTAATTACTACCTAGTACTCATGTACATGGTAAATGGAGCGTGTATATGGCACTTTTGTTCAAAGCGCTTTACAATCCAATTTCTCATTCACCTATTGACACTCACATTCACATACTGATAGCGGAGGCTGCCATGCAAGGTACCAACCAGCCTATCAGGAGCAATTAGGGGTTCAGTGTTTTGCTGAAGGACACTTCCACATGTTCTGTGGGGCAGCCGGGGATCGAACAAGAAACCATCCTATTACTAGACGGCCTCCTGCCCACTGAGCCCTGCTAGATGTAGTAAGAATGTAGTAATGACTACTGAGTATCCGTGTAATAATGTAGTACTGGGCACTCACCGAATATACACACACAAACACGCACACACGTACACATACACACACACAATCAGATATGATGCTGTGTGGAATCCAGATTAGGCTTGTGAGCATTTGAAGAGAGTGTGGTAGGTGGATGGGAGGGTTGGAATAATTTGGATGGAAGAAGGGAGTATAAAAGTTCAGCTCTGGGTGGAAGTTAGACAAAGAAGAATTTGGTGTAAACACACAGGATATTTCCAAGCTTTGCAGGTAAGTATTGCCTTTTTTTAAAGGTTCATAATTCCAAACTTTGCACAATTCACTTTCATTTGTATTGATTAAATCACCTGAAAGAAAACTGACTAAACTATGAAATTAATCCAAAAAATACTCATTGATTGATTGATTAAACATTTAAGATGCAAAAACAATGACCGCATTAAGTGAAGAACGCATGTTTGAATTGCCAAGCTTTCCGAAATTGAGACAGTTTAGAGCCACAAGAAGAAGTCTGTTAGGAGAAAAAAAATTGAAATACCCTTAAAGTCCACATTAAACGATGATCAATATGTATTCTGGATTTTTCATTCTACAGACTAATGTGTTATTAACCATCCATCCAAGTTTGAATGATCAAAGAATCAGCACATTTCTAAAGTACTTTCAAAATAAGCAGTATTCTCAGTCGAGCGTCAAGTCAATCATAAGACATGCAACACTTGAACAAGAGGTTAATACATTTTGTGTAACTTCATATACTCTGTTCTGTTTGTTTCTAATTGCTTCTTACTTTCCCTAAAGTCCCACAGTTGCTTTCTCTATCTCCCCAAGA